>CM076849.1:130795534-131030518 GCA_039519185.1 Astragalus membranaceus
TTGCATACACATGCAGACCTTTAATTGGACTTGATGCTTGCTTCTTGAAGGGTGAACATGGTGGACAACTAATGGCTGCAGTTGGTAAAGATGGAAATAATATGATGCTGCCCATAGCATATGCAGTGGTAGAAGCTGAGACAAAGGATTCATGGCAGTGGTTTCTTGATCTCTTGGTAAATGACTTGTGTGAATTGTAACAAAGGGAATATTCATTTATCTCAGATCAGCAAAAGGTAATCTGTATTCAGTGACAGTAATTCTGTTTATTCAGTGACAGTTTCTTTCATTAATATGTATCTAAATATTTTTCATTTCTTGCTCATGTTCAGGGACTAGTACCTGCTATTCTAAGTCAGTCGGTCAATGTTGAGCACAGATTATGTGTGAAGCATCTTTATGGTAATTGGAGGAAGAAATATGTTGGACTAGGTCTCACTACAAAACACACACACAATGTGACTTGCAAGTCAACAACATGTGTGAGGCCTTCAACAAGGCAATTCTGGACCACAGAGACAAACCTATCATCAGTTTGCTTGAAGGAATAAAGAACTACATAACTGAGAGGATAGTAACTCAAAGAACATTTATGAATAGATACAATGGACTTATCTGTCCTAAAATACAAATCATTCTTGAAAGACTGAAGACAGAAGCTGATGGGTGGACTCCTCGATGGCATGCTGATGATGATTTTGCATTATTCTCTATATCAAATGATGTTGACCAATACATTGTCAATTTAAAGGACAAAACATGTTCATGTCGTAAGTGGGAGTTGTCAGGAATTCCGTGCCCACATGCCATTGCTTGTATTTGGCACAATGAGAAGAATGCTGAGGAGTATGTCTCCCATTATTATAGGTAATTAGTACTAATTCTGTATCTGTTTTATTGTCTGTATCTGTTACTTCAGTCTATAGTAATTCTGTTTTATTGTCTGTATCTGATACTGCTGGGAATATTAATTTTGTTTTATTGTCTGTATTGCTTGTATCTGTTACTTCAGTCTATAGTAATTCTGTTTTATTGTCTGTATCTGTTACTTCAGTCTATAGTAATTCTGTTTTATTGTCTGTATTTGTTACTGCTGGGAATATTAATTCTGTTTGATTGTCTGTATCTGTTACTGCTGGGAATATTAATTCTGTTTTATTGCTGTTTGAACCTAAGGAAATCAACATTTATGAGCACGTACTCCTACATTGTCAAGCCATCAAATGGACCAAAGTTATGGCCAGAGACTGGGACTGATCCAATATTACCACCTGTTATGAGGAGAGCACCAGGGAGGCCAAAGAAGAAAAGAAACAAGGCTAATGATGAGCCAAGGCTTCCCAACAAGATCCCTAGGCTACTGCAAACTGTGAAGTGTAAGAAATGTGGAAAATTAGGCCACAATGTTAGGACATGCAAGGGTAAGACTGCTGCTGATAGAGAGATACCCAAAGGTGGAAATAACAAAAGAAAGAAGAAGACAGCTGCTGTAGATGGGTCACAATCACAATCACAAGGGTCACAAGCTCCACAAGTGTGACAAGCTTATTAGTGTTAGCAAGTATATGGCATATGCCTTTTTGTATATGACAAGCTTTAGGCACATATTTTGTAAAGCTGTAATGTGTAGCTGTTAGTATGGCATATGCCTTTGTGAAGCTGTTAGTACAGCATATGCCTTTAGGCACATATTTTGTGAAGCTGTTAGTATGGCAGATTGTGAAGCTGTTATATATGTAGTTATCCCACGAATAGGAACTGATGAAAACAATGTTTATGTAAATATGGCCTTGTTGGGCTTTTGTTAATGAAATGCTACTGCCTATATGCAGCTTATCTGTACTCTTTATTGCATAATATGTACTCTTTACTTGCAGCTTAAATGGTTACAGATTTGCTATAGAACTGAAATGGTTACAGATTTGCTATAGAACTGAAATGGTTACCTAATGATTTCCACAAGTGTCACAACCTTCTGAAATGGTTACCTAATATACTGTATGCATGTATTATGCATAAATGGTTACAGATTTGCTATAGAACTGAAATGCTGCTGAAATGGAAATCTGTATTATGCTGTATATACTGTGTTTTTAGCAGGTTCCAGCTGATATACTGTGTGTTTGTTTTTAGCAGGTTCAAGCTGATATGCTGTTGAAATAAATCTGTATTATGCTGTATATACTGAGAAGAGTATTATGCTGTTGAAATAAATCTGTATTATGCTGTATATGCTGTTGAAATAAATCTGTATTATGATGTATATACTGAGAAGAGTATTATGCTGTATACTTGTTTGTTTTTAGCAGGTTCAAGCTGATATGCTGAGAAGAGTTTTCAATCTGTATTACTACTGTATGCATAAATGGTTACAGATTGCATAATCTGTATGCATAAATGCGTATACTTGTTGGCTTTCATTACATAATCAGTAGCTACTGTCTATATGCAGCTTATGTGTTAGAACACTTGTTGGCTTTCATAATCAGTAGCTACTGTCTATATGCAGCTGATTCTGAAATGCTATTGAACTGAAATGCTATTGAACTGAAATGCTGCTGAAATGGAAATCATTAGCTGAAATGCGAATTATCAACAATTACTTTGCCAAAAGCCATTCATTACATAATCAGTAGCTGAAAATATACATCATTATATAACTTACATCATTAAGCAGTAGCTGGAAACATACCCTGAACTAATAACCCCTAAACCATTACAAACATACCCCTAAACCATTACAAACATACCCTGAACTAATAACCCCTAAACCACAACCCTAAGATTGAAAACTAATGCAACAAGGATGAAAATAATGATCCAGGAAATTGCCAAAAAACCCCATAACATGTTGTTCTTTTTCTTCATTTCTTGTTGAGCCTTTTTTGCTTCCTTGAACTCAGTAACCTTTGTCTTCAATTGAGCAACATTGCTATTCAAGTCAACAACTTTTTTCTTCAAGCCATCAGCCTTCTTCATGAAGGACCAAATTAGCTCCTTAGCTCTAGGACACATATCTTCATCATACCAGTTAAAGAATTGACATTGTTTTGCACCAAATTCCTGAAAAATAAGCAGTGGACCGATTACAATAGAGATCAAAGAGAAATAACAGTGTAATGGCAGAAATCATACCTCATATAATGCACATCCATAAAACCTACGCCCAGGGTTCTGTTTCGTCCAACCAGTCACCAATGGAGCTTCCTTTCCACAGAAGCATTGAATGGGTCTTCTTCTCAATGAACCTTGTGACGAAATAGAATACTCAGACATAGGGGTTCAGATCGTGAAGGAAGACGAAGAGATTTTGAGCGATTTGAAGGTCTGAATCGCGAAAATGGTTGAATAAATAAGGAAGGAAGAATGTACGATTCAGGGGAGACGAAGGTTCGATTCAAGGAGATGAAGGTTCGTGTGGGTTTGTGGTTCGCGCCATTGAAGCTCTCAGCTCTCAGCGAAGAAGATAAAACGAGCTCAGGGAAGAAGAAGATGGAAGACGAGGTCGGAGCTCACAGCTCAGGGAGGAAGAAGCTCTCAGTTCGTGTGGGTTTGTGGTTCCTGTTCGCGTTCATTCTTTTGTTAATTTTCTTTTTTTTAAAAAAATATTAAAATGCCACATAATGCCACATAGGCTGCCTACGTGGCAGTCCACGTAGGATAAGTGAATCTTAATTTTGACCAAATGCTTGGGGGACTAGGATTTTACAAATTGGGAAAATAGGGGGACTAAATTCGTGGGAAAAAAACTTGAGGGACCAAAATCGAGATTTGGTGAAAATAGGGGGACCAAAACTGTAATTAAGCCAAAAGCAAATAAACAATTAGGTCTTGACTTCTAAGGTAGCTTCTCCTCCAAGCCGCTACACTTTAAGATATCCTGCTCTTTGATTCATGTCCTGTACTTTTATACAACTGGAACCATTAGTAGACAGATTGTGATTTGTTATCATACAAAACAAAGAGTGTTTGTCCTTGGTTCAACAACATATACAATGATGAATAATAATAAGGAATAATGCCTAGGAGTTACAATTGTATTAGACATCCACTTTATTCACAGTACTCCCCCTTGGATGTCTATTAAGGATATGCCTCATTAAAACTTTACTAAGAAAAAACCCAATGGGAAAAAATCTCAGTGAAGGAAAAAGAGTACAACATCCTTTGTTTGAGGGCTGCCTCATTAAAAACCTTACTAGGAAAACCCATTGGGACAAAACCGTGGTGAAGGAAAAAAGAGTGCAGAACATATTTATTTCTCCCCCTCATGCATGTAATAATCTCTAAGACGACGAAGACCAATCTTCCTTGTTAACTGTTCAAAAGTTTTGCTTGGCAATGACTTTGTCAGAAGATCTACTAAATTTTCACAAGAGTGAATTTGTTGGATGTTAATAGCACCGCTCTTTTGAAGATCATGAGTGAAGAAGAACTTTGGTGAAATATGTTTTGTCCTATCTCCTTTAATATACCCTTCTCTCAATTGAGCAATGCATGCAGTGTTATCTTCATACATAGTTGTTGAAATCATTTTCTCAGAAGACAAACCACGGGTTTCTTGTATATGTTGAATTACTGACCTTAACCAAACGCATTCTCGGCTTGCCTCATGTAGTGCTAAAATTTCCGCATTCTCGACAGGTTTCTTGTTATGGTTTGTTTTACAGACCTCCATGAAATGGCTGTATCACCACATGTAAACAGATAGCCTGTTTATGATCTACCATTATGAGGGCCAGATAAATAACCTGCATCTGCATAACCAATTAAATCTGACATTGATTCATTTGAATAAAACAAACCCATATCCATTGTACCTCTAAGGTAACGAAGTACATGCTTGACTTCATTCCAATGTCTTCGTGTAGGTGAAGAACTATATCTTGCTAATAAATTGACAGCAAATGATATATCAGGACGTGTATAATTAGCAAGGTACATTAGTGCGCCAATTGCACTAAGATATGGTACTTCAGGACCAAATAGTTCCTCATCCTTTTCTCGAGGTCTAAATGGATTTTTATTCACATCTAGTGATCTTACAACCATTGGTGTACACAATGGATGTGATTTGTCCATGTAAAACTGTTTTAGCACTTTTGCTATATAAGTTTCTTGATGTACAAGAATTCCATTTCTTAAATATTCGATTTGTAATCCCAAACAAAATTTTGTCCTTCCTAAGTCCTTCATCTTGAACTCTTTCTTTAAGCAATCTATAGCTTTTGGAAGCTCTCCAGGAGTTCCAATAATATTTAAGTCATCCACATAAACAGCAATTATAGCAAATTCTTTTCCAGATCTTTTCATAAAAATGCATGGACATATGGGGTCATTTTTATATCCCTCCTTTAACAAATATTCACGGAGACGATTATACCACATGCGTCCAGATTGTTTGAGTCCATAGAGAGACTTATTCAACTTGATCGAATAATCTTCTCGAGAGCCTGGATTGTTTGTCTTAGGAAAATAAAATCCTTCAGGGAGTTTCATATGAATTTCACTATCAAGTGAACCATATAAATATGCTGTAACAACATCCATCATATGTAAATTTAGCCCCTCACGTGCTACTAGACTAATTAAGTATCAAAAATTACTTGCATCCACTACAGGTGAATAAGTTTCTCCAAAATCGATGCCAGGTCTTTGTGAAAATTCTTGAGCAACAAGTCGAGCTTTGTATCTCACAATTTCACCATTTTCATTTCGTTTTCGTACAAAAACCCACTTATATTCAACTGGCTTCACACATTCAGGTGTTCGGACTACAGGTCCAAAAACATTTCTCTTACAAAGTGAGTTTAATTCCGCTTCAATTGCATCTTTCCACTTTGTCCAGTCATTTCTTTGTCGCCAATCTTCGATGGACTTTGGTTCATGATCCTCATTATCACTGATCACATTTAGAACTATATTATATATCAAAATATCGTCAACATTGACTTTACTTCGATTCCATCTTTCTCCATTCATGACATAATTTATTGAGATCTCATTTCCACAAATTTTAAAATTTTTCAAATACCTGATTAGTTCTTCTGGAATGTGAAAAATCAATTATGTCAAATTACTCTTTTAGAGCTTCCATATCCTCCTTTGGGTCATCTTACTTTTAAGCTCATTTCTTTATTTGAGGATTATTTCTTTTTCTTTGGAACCGACCATGCTACACGCTTCATGCGTGGTTAAGATTCATTTGCAATGTTTGAGTGTCCAACAGGGACATCAATTTTTATTGGAGCACTGTAGCTGTGATTAATTTGCTAAACTTTGCAAATGAGTTATCCTTTGAACTTCTGGTTCTCATTGGTTTATAAGAGGATCAAGATAAGATAATAATAATTTTTTCATATAATACTAATTTCCAACTGCTTATCTCTCCCCCTAATGTTGGGAAAACTAATTCATCAAAATGATAATTAGCTGACTAAGCTATAAATACATCTCTGGTTATTGGCTCAGCATACTCTATGATGGATGGAGATTCATATACTCATATATTCCCAACATTATTTAAGCATACTTCTTATAGTATAGTAGTGTAGCAATGTAAACATACACAACACATCCAAAAACTTTAAGATGGGAGATATTGAATTATTGACTAAAAATCAATCATAAAAGGGAGATACGTATCAATGTCTTTGCTTGCAATATTGCATGTTCCCATGTAGAAATTGAAGTTTTGATTTCATAAGAATTGATCATATTATTAACTTTAGACACCTAAGGAATGGTTCTTCAAGACCATTTTATGGATAAACATAGCTATGTGATGTCCAATATCAATTCTAATATATATACAATACTTACCAAATGATTCCAAGATAATTCACATAATGACCTCTTACTCAAATTAGTTGAGCAAACCATCTTACAAACTTCAAGTTGTGAGTTGGCGACAAATATATGTAGTATATATGTGGTCATCTAATTGATGCATCAATTAAAATCATATAAAATATCACGTGATTGATGTATTTGTTTACAAATATCACCTTATACACATTTTAGAAATGTGAGGGACTTATTCTTTCAAATTCTCAACTTTCTTTGGGAACTAGTAATACACAAAAGTTAATGGATTGAAGAATCTACGGGCTCTTCAATACATGTTCACTAAAATTCTTAACTATTTTTTTGCATCATAATAGACCCGGGATGGCCCAATCGGTCTTCCCAACGGTAAACTTATTATAATCTATAAACTTCTGGTTTAAGGTAGCATGTGTTGTACAAATATGCATTTAGTATCAACCAAAAAAACACAAGTATTTTTTTTCCTTTCCAATACACATTTGTATTTCCTAAAGTACGTCTCATGATATACAGACATTGAAAATTTTCTCCATTTATTTTTCGATATGGTATATCCACTGGTGTGTGAAAAGATGTGCAAGTATACACAGTCACAAACAAGTAATATAATGATAAGAAAGGTCGAACCCACAGGGATTGGATTAACTTTGTGTGTGTTTAGAAAACATATAAATTAGTACTACTATACTACTCACAAAATTTGGGGTTTTTAGTTTAAGTAAAAACAGAATGCAAGTATGTAAAATAAGATGAAGGAAATCAGTTGAGAAAGATAGTTGATATGTCTTTACCAAATAATGCTTCTTTTGAGAGTTTCTATGCTTTTAGAGATGCAGAAGCACTATGATGCAGAAGCATCAAGTGCAGAAGCATCAAGTGCAGTTGCATAAGTGTGTGCTTTTCAGCTACTTTCTTCAGAGTTTCATTATAAGCTTCCCATGTCTGGGCTTGCTAAATAAGTTCACTCCTGCCTTTGAAGTTCCCACTGTTTCACCCTAAGGACTATGTTATCCTATGTCTAGGACTTAACATGGTTTTAACACAGTTTCTTTATTAAACAAGTTTAACAAAGCCTTTATTAAAACACTCACCCTTATTAGTCTTGATTTCTAATTATAAACCATGTCTGTGAATATAACTCTACTTATTGTAAGAGATCAACCTTAAAATAAGATGGATGTAGTATAACACAAGACCCAAAATGCTACAACACTTAAAAGCATAATAACTTACTCAAAAGATCATTATAAGTTTAGAACATCTCAACTAAAGGAATTTAGCTCATGTTACTCATTATATAATAGAGAGAATCTGTAAGGAACATGATAACATGAATCATATAAAAGATATCAATAGGGTAGAAGTTACACAAATTGATGTTTCTTTGCATGAATTCTGACAGGTGCAGAAGCACTGATTCCTTCGCCTATTTATGAAGAAGTGGAGGAAGAGGGTGTCAATTCCTTCCTCACCTTCTTACAACTAACTAGTAAATAAAACGCAAGAATTGAAACTACTAAAATATAAGTAAGATGTTTGATCTACATATTATCAAGTGAGATATGCGATGCTTTTCAAGTGAGAAGTGGAAGCCCTTTTTATAGCCTTGGAGATTTCCTTTGCTTGAGGGTTTGCTTGAAAACCAAGTTAACCTAAGGAGGCTTAACCATGGTTGCTTTTCTGATCTTTAGATAAGGAGACTGAGTTCAGCACATTTCCATAAGGAGAAGTCCAATTATGCAAGGCCATATGTCTTTAGGTGAATAGCCTTTCATGATGATGTTTATGGTGGGCGCCTCCTTATGCATGTGGCCATGTGCTCCATGTGAATTGTGACAAAGCATTATGTCATAGAAGTTTTGGAGCAGAGGTATGATTTGAGGTGCTTCCATTGTGGGGATATAAATCTTCAGCGCAGGATGGTGCAGAAGCACTAAGTGCAGAAGCATTTGTGGTGCAGAAGCACTAAGTGCAGAAGCATTTGTAGTGCAGAAGCATCATCTGTAGAAAAACTGAACAAACACATCAAACATACCAATATATATACAAAATGCTTTATTCATCACATAATTCCTATAATGTTGTTATTTTACTAATATTACTATATTTAACACACTTTGTACTTGAGTTTAAAGCAATTTGTTGCGTTTAGAAGTATAAATAACTCTATATAAATTAGAGTTATCATTCACTTAGATGAATATCCTTGAAACTCAATTAGTTTCTATGAGACTGGAGAGAATATGGCATCAATGTGTAAAAGCTTTATTCTTCAAACTAGGTAACAATACCATTAGCTCTTCTGGAGCCTTCAATTACATTTGCAAATTTTTGGCTGCAAGTTGATAATAAGAACACACACTACCATATGACTTTCTGGTAATTTATATGCATTAAGAACACATGACACACAAAAACTTATTATATTGAAGAATCTTCTGGTCCTTCAAAAATATTAATATATGTCGTAATCTTTATATTTGAAAAATATAATTGAACACATACTAAATAGTAAAGTCATGTAGACTAGAATTCCAATGGTAAGTAGAAAGAGAAGTTACACTTAGAAAAATTAAACTTTGTCATAATGTATATGAGTTACTACATCATTATTTTCATAAAAATAAAATCGCTACACCATTTTATGAGAAATAGTAAAGAATATAACCATAAATCATATATGTTAAAAATAACCATAAATCATGATAATGGATTTTTTTTATCATCATTCACATGCAGCACACTCAATATTTACCTTTCACATACAACATATCAACCTTTTTTGTTACATTATTTATAGAATACAAAGAAAAACATAAAGGATTATCAAAGGGGAAAAGCAGACTTTTTGTTTTGTTCTTCAAGAACTCACCATAAATTTTTATAAAGGGTAATCAAAGAAAGTAATATTTTATGATCATATGTTCTTCAAGAACTTTATCTCACATCTAAACGATGACCGAAGATAAATCATACTTTATGTGATTTATAATTTTATTCACTTCTGGGAATAAAGTTCAATCCATTATGTGATCTTTCACATTTTAATCATTCATAAGTCATTTGTTCAATCACAATTGTGACTAAATTTCCAAGATATTCTAAAAATAATTTCTCACTTTTGCTACTCTAGGAGCATATTTGACTAGGATAAAGAAATAAACTTCCCCTTTTTTTTGTTTCAAGTAAAACTAAAATAAAAAAAAACTTTTAGATTACAATCATGGTCTAAAGATTTAGTTCTTCAAGAACTTGACCACAAATTTTTCATTATAAGTGATGATCAAGAAAAATCATCATCCATGAAACAATCCTCCAGGGATGGTTGAATATTACGATTTAGTTCTTCAAAACTTGACCACGAGTTTATATGATTACCATCAATCTTTGAACAATCCTCCACGGGTGGTTGAATAATAATTTTTTTAAGTTCTTCAAGAACTATCACAATTATTCACATTTTGTAATCCTACAAGGATACTCGAATACTCATTTTTTTTTCAGTTCTTCAAGAACTATATATAACAAATCATCACAAACAATGATAAAGAAAAAAAATTTCTTTAAGCAATCCTATAGGGATGCTCGAATATTGTGTTTATTTTTTCTTTCAGTTCTTCAAGAACTATATCACGAGACTAAGAATTGAAGAAAAAAATGTTTTGAACAATCTTGCAGGGATTCTTGAATATTAAGTTTGATCTCTTCATTGAGTTCTTTGTGCAATCCTTCTAGGATGCTTGAATGATGAATTCTTCTGGAATTCATCAAGAATAGACAAATATGATAGTTGTCCTTATGCAATCCAATAGGGATTCATAAATGTTGAATTCTTTAGGACTTCATCAAAAATAGAAACATGATAATCGTGGTAGCTAAATAAAATTCTCAATAAAATTCCTATATTAGCATGATAAAATAAAAGCTATAAGAAAACAAAACATGATAATATGAGTTAGATAAACTATAAGATAGTAGAAGAATACAAATCTTTGCCAAATAGGCTACAAGCTTATTAAGCCATTATTTTGGTAGAGCTTCGTGCTGATAACGTGTTATGAAATAAACTCAAATAGAGCAAGAACAAGAATAGAAGATGGGAGAATAATAGAGCTATTGTATTGTACTCTTCAAATGTATCTTCTACAATGTCATATGAGTCCTATTTATAGGCTCAAGTATTGTAACCTATGATTTGCATTTAACATATACAATGATGAATAATAATAAGGAATAATGCCTAGGAGTTACAATTGCATTAGACATCCACTTTGTTCACAGGAGAGTGGTGTCGTCATATTGCCAGTTTGATTCATGCAAATCGAAATTGATGTAATTTTTTTTGGATATCCTATTTTTGTAGTACCTCATATTTGATATGTTGATATTTTTGTTGATCTTTTGGTACATGAGGATTTATGTAATTTTTGTTGGCACATATGTTGATAAATATATATATATATATATATATATATATATATATATATATATATATATATGTTGGATTTATAAATTAGTTGGAATTTGATTTGAAATTGGTTTTTGATTTGGAATTTCATTTGGAAGTTTGTTGTTGGTTGCTGGTTGTTTGTTGTTGGTTGCTGGTTGCAGGGAGCTGGGAAATGGTAATAGAGAAGAAACAGACAAAAAATTCTTTAAAAAAAATTAGGCAAAGGTAGCGCTTTCTGTAAAAAGCGCTACTTATGGTCTTAGCGCATCTAAGAATAAGGAGCACTTGTACTAAAAGGCGCTTCTCTTGCTTAGATAAGTGCTACCTATGGTCTAAGCGCATCCGAGAATAAGGAGCGCTTACACCGAAAAGTGCTACTCTTGCCTGTTCATTAGTAGCGCTTTTAGAGTGCTACCTTTGAGGGATTGGCAACAGGAGCGCAAGCTTTAGGAGCGCCCGAAAGCGCTACTGATGGCCAAAAAAAGCGCTACTCATTAGTAAATCTGTTGTAGTGAATGAAGTTTGCTTAAATTTTACTCCACCTTTGAAAAATGAGTAGGTGTTAGTATAGCCGTCATATATATGGCGTAACGATAGTATTTTAAGGGTCTTCCGAGGAGAATGTGACGATGTCCATTGGAACAACATCACACCAAAGCTAATCTTGATATTTCTAACTAATGGAAAAGTTCACAAAGCAACACTTAGTAATTTCAACATCACTACCACTGTAATGTGTAAAGATAAGGTTAATTTTGCGTAGGCAGCTCCAATTTCTCCATCATGTAGTTTGACAACATATTTTCACAACTTCCACTCTCAATAACAACACAAACTTTTCTTGCAGCAGTGCAACACATGTGAAAAATATTGCGTCTTAACCGATGCTCTTGTTTGGTTGAAAATCTGTAGTTGAATAAAATTATCGTGATAATAATGATAAGGCAAAAACTAGTTAGTTTTTGATGCATTTTTCGAAGTCTTGATCTTGCTTTCCCTAGCATGCTCATCCTTCTTTTTAAGACTCCCCCACCATATGACAACATTCTTCTTTAACTTAACAATAATGATCTTCACCTTCTCTTCGAGTATCTCCTTGCAGGGGCGGATCCAGGATTTTAGATTAGGGTGTTCCTTTTTCTTCGGGAGTAAACTAGCAGTATACCCGTGCATACGTACGGCTGCCGTTGTGTTGTTTGTATAAATAGAGTCGGATAGAATTTAATTTGTTCACACATACAATGATAAATTATAAGATTTAATGTCAAATTATTAATTTACATCAAGAGTAAAATACATATATTTGGCGCGATTAAAATAAGTTTTTCAAGCAGATAAATATACAGAATATACTAAAAGGTGTAATTCAAACAGAATATAAAATCAAAGATTTTGCAGCATTTTCTCGGTAATGAAATTATTCAAACGTGTAACATTTTCCGGTTGTAACTCAAAAGTAGAATATAAAATAATTATTCTGACAATGTGTAACTTGAATAGTAAAGCTAATGTATATGATTTTAGTCAAATATCTTTATAGTATTTTTAAATAAAATAAAAAATTATAATATTTTATCAGTAGTGAAATTATACCAACAATATATAGTGTTTCCCGTTGTAATTCAAAATCAGAATATAAAAAAAGTCATTATATAAAAAAGATATAGTTGATGATTGATTAAATGTATAGTTGATGAGAAAGTGGGACACACAAAAATAAAAGTGAGTTTAAAAAAGGGTAGTTTCACTAGTGGAAAAAATGGATTTTACATCGGCAATTCATATCGGTTCAAAAACTAACAGATATGGAAAAAAAGGCGGTGGCATTTTTGAAATTATGATTACATTTTTCACATCGGTTGAGTGTTTAACCGATATTGAAAGACAAATTTAGAATATTAATATCGGTTCCCATTTCAACTGATGTGGAAAACCCCTAATTTATATCGGCTCCCATTGCGACCGATACGAAAACCCCAAATTTTAATTAGATCTCACGACTCGCTCTCACTCTCAACGAAAACCCCCTCACTCTCCTCTCAACGAAAACCATCTCACTCTCACTCTCACTCTCAACGAAAACCCCAACCCATCCCATCGCTGCGAGAAGACCCCAAGCCACCGCCGTCGCTGTTGTTGCGCCATCGCTGTTGCTGCGCCGTCGCCGTTGCCGCTCCGTTGCCGTTGCCGCTCCGTTGCCGTTGCCGTTGCCGTTGCCGTTGCTGCGCCGTCTCAGCGCACGTTCCGTCTTCTCCTTCCCAGTTTCTTCAGTTTTGTTCTTCTTCTTCTTCGACTAGAAGACTACCTACCATTTTCGTTTCTTCAGGTAACGATTTTCGTTTCTTATTCTTCGATTTCAGTTGATTTTTTCCGTTTCTTCACGTTTTCATTTTTTCGTTTGTGCCCAAAACGACGTTTCCTGAAGGCTGAAGGTTTTCATTTTCGTTTCTGACAGCAAAGGTTTTCATTTTCAGGTAATTTTTTTGTTTGATTTCATTGATTTCATTGTTGATTTCAGCAAAGGTAATTTTTTTGTTTGATTTCATTTTCAGCCATTATCGAAAGTAGGAAGGAATGATGTGAAATTATAAAAACTAAAAAGAAACATCCATTATCGTTACTGCTTGTTGATTTCAGACTTCTTTACTTTTTTTTGTTTGTTGATTTCATTGACTGTACATTGTTCGTTGTAAACTTTTCGATGCCCATGCTGGTAAATGATCTTCACCTTTGGACTTGGTAATCAAGACTTGTTTAAATGATAGTTCTGCTTACTTTGGATTGTTTGCTTTTGTTCTAAGCTGGGAATTGGCTTCAGCATTGAAAGAATTCAAACCAAAGTTTGATTCAGCTGGTGTCAAACTAATTGCAATTGGTGTTGGTGCTCCAATTAAAGGCCGTATTCTTGACAGGTAGGAATCCATGGACACAAATTTTCTATGAAGGTTTTTAGATGAAGTGTCATGTTTGAGAGAAATAATTTTAGTTGTTAGTCTGAACTCTGAAGTATATTTTGTTTTAGTGGTTTGTAATTCAACTTTAAATCCACTTCATTGAAGACTGACCATTTGTGTTTCAAATTAGCTGAGGATAGCAGTATGGATGGTCATTATCTTGATTTGGGTATTGTATGCTCAGTTACTATTTCCAATGGATTGCCTATATGCGGATCCTGATCGCAAGGTAACGTATGGGTAGCATGTTGAATATTTACTCATTATAACTCATCTTCTTGTAAATGTGTGAGCTAACCAATTCTGCCTGTTTTCGTTCATTCAAGGGGATGCTTAGTTCTGATTGTTGCATTGTTTAGGTAACTCAACCTCTCTTACTCTCATTAGTACTCATTATTTGACTAATAATTTATTAAAAACTAGTTAGTACTATAACTTTTTAATCAGTACGAAAGAGTAGTATACTTAAAAAGAAAACAGTGTTTAATTGATTTTTTTATGATTTGGTATGTTAGATTCAAGATTTGTTGGTTGTCTACCTTCTGTGTTGGCCACTGCAACAATGCTGCATGTTATAGACCAGATTGACAAGAGTGATGATGGTGTGGAATACAAAAATCAGCTTCTTGCTGTTCTCAAAACCAGCAAGGTTAGTGAATGTTTTAATTAATTTAACATTAATTAGTTCATGTCATAGTACAAGATGGGACCATGTAATGTACTGTATGACTAGAGAACATGTTAGATTAAAGTTAAACTGATTTTGGTCTGGTTTCAAACCAAAGCTTACAATAAAAAAAAGCTCAGGTTCAGGTATATAAAGTGTCATTTCATTTCCTTTTTATTTAATTTATAGTCAGATAATAGGTTTAAGATATCTATTTCTATCTATCTATATTAGAGCTACCATTCTGTTTTGAATGTTTTGGGTGCAGGAAGAGTTAGAATTCAGTTTAAAATTAAATGGCTTCATCTTTGGAGGAGCTTCTTGCAAAGGAAGGATTTAAAGCAAGTAAAGGAATGACAAAGTCTAGGTCTTCCTTCCACCATGGTGCTTCAAGTGAACCACTTCACTCATTGGAAGACAGACTCTGTGTATCAAGTGAAAGAATGTGAAAAGAGATTTGATTGCAACCAAGTAGTAGTAGTAGTAGTAATGATAGTGGAGTTGGAGATTTTCATTCAAACCAAGTGTCTAATAATGTGAAAAGAGACAAAGACAAGTATTTCAATGACCATGTAGACAAGGAAAATCCAATCAAGGATTCAAATATGGTAATTAGACACTTGAGTGGAAATAGAAAGAATATAAAAGCTCAGGAGAACTCACTCAATAGATCTGATTGCAACAGAAAAAGCTTTGAAGATAGCAGGAATAAAAATAGTAATCATCATGGTATTGAATTGCAAGATTCTTCTTCTTCTTCTAGTCTTGCTCTAGATGAAGTTTCTGTGCAAGCACTAGTTTCCATTCTGAATGGATATGTAAAACGTTTTCTAAAGGATGAGGATTTTAGGTCTGCTTTGAGACACAATTGTTTCTCTTCCTTGAATTTTGTTCATCTTGAGGAAGAAAACAATAGTGAGACCAAAGTGATTACAAGTCTTGAGCAAGCAATTGAGACCATAGAACAAGCTGCTAGTGCTAGTGCTGCTGCTGAGGAACCAATTATATCTTCAACATATCTGAAGAGAAGCACTATGCAGCTTAGCATTATTACTGGTTTGAGTTTAAATGATCTCTTGCAAGTATTTTGTGAATCTCCTTCTCAGGCAAGGACAGTATTGTTGCCTCATCTGTGGGAACATCTATTTTCTCCACAGCTTTGTCATTTGAAGGCATGGTACAAAAAGGAAGCTCAAATTCAAAGACAAAAGCTAAAACTTGTTCAGAAAGTGTATAATGAACATTTGGATTCAGGAACTCATTTGTTTGTTGTAGGTTATCTGATAATTTTTATAACTTTTTTCTAAAGCTTCTGTTGTAGGCACTATTTGTTAGATCTAGTTGTTGAGATTTTTTTTTTAAAAAAAAAGTTAGTTTTAACATCGGTTCCCATCAGGACCTGATGCGAAAAGTACTTTTCGCATCAGGTGGTTCTGAAAATCCGATGCCAAAAAGGTGTTAAAATCTAATTAAAAGGGACTTTTGGCATCGGGTGGTAATACAACTGATGCGAAAAATACTTTTCGCATCAGGTCTGTACCTGATGCAAAAGGTGCGTACTTTTAACATCGCCTGAATCTATAACGGACACGGAACCGATGCGAAAAGTCATTTTTAACCGATGCGAAAAGCCTAAATTGTAGTAGTGTTTGGTATTTTTGGTAGCGGGTGTTTTGATTAAAGATATAGTTGAGAGTTGATAGTTGATAGTTTTTTTTTGATAAGCAATGTTAGTGAGAATGGGGGAATGTTAGTTTCCGGGAGTTGAACCCGGGACCTCCTTTTTGCACTCATTTGGTGCACTTCTTCGGTATCCCTTAGCTCGTAGTTGATAGTTGAATAGTTGATTGATTAAATGTACAGTTGATGAGAAAGTGGAACACACAAAAATAAAAAGTGAGATAGAATAAAAAGTGAGTTAAAAAATGCTAGTTTGGTAATTTTGATAGTGGGTGTTTTGATTAACGATATACTTGATATATAGTTGATAAAAATATAGTTGATGATTGATTAAATGTATAGTTGATGAGAAAGTGGAACACAAAAATAAAAAGTGAGTTAAAATAAAAAGTGGGTTAAAAAAGGATAGTTTGGTAATTTTGGTAGTGAGTGTTTTGATTAAAGATATAGTTGAAGTTGATAGAGTGTTCCTTCAATGACATTAAGGCATAATGTATTACTACCAAGGCAGGATATTTGGGGTATATTACCACTAAGATAGGATATTTGGGGTGTTCCCGGGAACACGGGGAACACCCCCTGAATCCGCCTCTGCCTCCTTGTACTCGAATACTCGCACAATAGTTTAAAGTCAGTCTACAAACTCACATGGCTTGAGTTTTCCTTCAAAATCAAGAACTTCTACCCAAATGTCATCACTTCTAAATGATTGCCAATATGGTCAATTCTTTTAGTTGATGAGGAATTGCAATTAGATGCATTATCTTTTGATCTTTGAGGGTATTCATCCAACAGAACTTGTTGAACAATCAGAGTTTCTTGTAAATGTTGAGTTTGTCTCCTTAACGATTCCATTTTTATTTCATGCTGAAGTTAATGCCTTGGAGGAATTTTTTAAAGGTTAAATTGGATTTTAGAAAGGTTTTGGGGGTCAAAATGCAAGTTTCAAAAGTTAAGGAGTCAAATCCTAACTTTTAGGAAATTTAGGGGTCAAGTCACTATTTTCTAAAATTTAGTGACCAACGTGCAATTTTTAACAAATGTAGGGGTTAGTTGCATTTTCAAAAAGTTCAAGGTCAAATTGTATTTTTTGTGAGATTAAGGGCCAAAACATAAATATAAAAAATTTAATGGGCTTATATACAACTTTTAAAAATTTCTTTGGCTAAGGCTGACGTGGCAAGGGGTGCCGAAGGTGGGTTGGCTTTGAAAAGGATGTGGTTGATGATGTGGTAGGAAACATGTAAGGTGGTGTAGTTAGGTGACGTGACATATATTTGACACGTGGCAAATGGTGGTTAGTTGAGTTTATCATGTGGTTGGTTTTCTTTTTATAGGCGAATATTAATTATTAGTAATTAGTTACAGGTGGGGGAATGTTAGTTTTCCAGGATTTGAACCCTAGACCTTCTTCTTGCAATTTTTTCATGTCCCTTAAGTGATGTAGCACTAAGTAACACGTGGCAATACTTGAAAAATGAGGTATTGTTGACCAATAGACTGTTTGACATGGTGGCTCGTCTTCTACCTTAGGCACACGCATGGGAGCATGTGAGTCTCTGTTGAGGGCGCGTGACAAATGATTTGGCCATGAAATTTTGTATCTGTTTGTGTCTCTTGAACACGAGACCGTGTTTGTTTTGGTGAATTTAGACTAAAATGAAGGTTTCGATACTGACTTTTACTTACTCAAAAGGTTATTACTCTTAGATTAATATTAGAATTATGCTAAGTAGTACGAAAAGGTTCGTACGAAATGGACGAACACGCTTGAGAATGCATCACTATGCCGCTACATGTATTATTATTATTAATACTAACTTCGTACTTTTCGATCCGCGTCAAATAGCATAGCTCTTAATATTAATCAATCTCTACTGACAACTAACTGAACCTAAGCTCTGATGCAAAAGCAGATTAGAACCAAAAAGAAAATAGAGAGACACAACTTAAAAAAAACACCCATTCTTTGATTTCTAATATTTGAATGACGAAAACACATTAGTCGTTATTTATAACACCAAGCAGAGGTACCAAATGATTACAAGATATACCGATGTTTGTAATGGAGGGTGGAGATTTATCTAGATGAGTGGTGATAGCGTGGTAGAGTGACCTCATGAATGGTGTCTATGCATCCAAGTTGTTGCGCAGTAGGTCAGGCAATTGAGGTTGGGTCTAGATCATTAAGGATATTTTTTTGTCACCATGTTATTGGTGTGCAGTATCCACATGCTTTGCTGGTGATTAATCTACACTGAGAAACTTGACTGACCATGTGTATACGCCAGCTTTGCCGGTCCGTGTGGTTCTCTCTTCTCAACAGAGATCATTATTCATTAAGGATCTAGTTCGACTTTACAAATTGTTAAGTTTAAAATTTAGATCAAGTAAGAAGCGAGCATAATCGTCCCAAGTCCCAAAACGTTCTACGAATACCCTAATTGCTTGTATGTCATGGCATTGGACTATTTTAAACAACATTTTTGAGTATTTTGACAGCTAAATTTCAGCTACTTCATGGGCACATTATACACATTGGCAAAATAAGATAGTAGTCTTCAAAAATAAACATTGAAGAGGGATCTTATTTAGATAGTCTTCAATAATATTCAGTTGTCCAATCCTTCACTATATGCCTGCGTCTTCCGGGCATGTGTTGTTATGCATTTACTCTCTGTAGTGTTAATCAGGAAACTAACATACTGGCTGCCCCTCAAACAACACTATACGTAATATCGATAGGTCTAACTCTAAGATGTTGGCCATATTATCATATCAAATAGTCCCATTCTAATATAATAAATTAGGATAGTTTAGAGATTCAAGATCCTTTCACTTCAGACTTTACTTTCTTTCAGAGTACTGAAAAGGAAATAGAGTGATGAAATGAAATATGTTATACTTATATGGAATGACCAAAACACCCTCAAACTCATTTCAAATTTGTTTTATACTTTGTATTTTATTTCATACTCTACCTGTTGTTCGATTTTTGTGTGCCATACAATTTTCGCTTTAGGGTTAAGTTTCGTTTCTCAATTCGTACTTTTTCCGTGTGGAAGGGATATACGTTAATTGAGTTCACACACGAACACATACATGATCTCAGTTCACATATTTCACAACCATGTTTAGATGCACACTTAGAGCAGCACGTAGACAGAAAAAAATTAAATTGACTAGAATACCCCTAGAAACAACACAGGCAGACACATACACACATATTGGTGAATGGTGATCACTCATCAACTCCAATATTGTTTCTGTTTAATTTTATCTTTATCTAGAGAATCATTTAAATTTAATCAACCCTATCTGTTAAAAAAACTAGCATAAAGAAAGACCATCAAAACTAGTCTCAGCAAACTATTAACAGGGGGACAACATTTAAACATAGATTATTTATAATAAATACAAGTTCATCACAACTCCTCTATTTTGTACAATACATACTAAAGATTCAACATGCCTTGGTGTAAACACTTAACTAAACAAACCAATTGAATCCCCCTCAGGAAGACTTCTATTGTTTCAATCATGCAACTGAAAATTACATGAAACTCAATCCTAAAAGAGTGAGGATTTTCCTCTTTTCGAACTAGAAAAAACAGACCGCAGATCTTCTGTTCCGCATAGAATGATGCTACGCCAGCGAGGACCATCAGATCTAGAGAGAGACGGTTCTCACTAGTGCAGCACTATTCTGCACGCAGCAGAGGATCCAAATCCGAAAAAACAAATGAGTGTAATCGAATCAATGAAACTGGTCTTAAGATTATGGTTTTTGCTCCACTTTGGCTCGAATCTTTTGCTCCAAAACCGAAATCTCAGTCTCAAGACTAAACATTCTATTCAAAGCATGCATATTCTCAAGTGTCTCATTCAATGTCCTACTATCACTTCCATCACATCTCAAATGTTGCATTGGACCATGAAGCATCTTATTCAAAATACCTCTACTAAGATCATCAACAGCTTTTTGTGTCTTCTTATTTATATCATCACCCATTTTACCTAAGCATTTCTCAACCTCAGCAACTCTTATTCTCTCAGCATAAGCTCTCAACTTTTTAATAGTTGGAACAGTTTCTAATGAATCTCTCCAAGCCTCAA
The DNA here is from genome assembly GCA_039519185.1 of Astragalus membranaceus. Classification (NCBI taxonomy): domain Eukaryota; kingdom Viridiplantae; phylum Streptophyta; class Magnoliopsida; order Fabales; family Fabaceae; genus Astragalus; species Astragalus membranaceus. The sequence continues at coordinate 130,816,230 of CM076849.1, forward strand.
ATTGTCTTGATTCTTCAACAATAATAGCTTGAGCTTCCAATGCTTTTCTCAACCTATCTTCTTTATTAGCAGCAACTACTTCCTTAAGATCATCAACATTGTAAACCTTAACATTCTCAACATCATTAACACATGAACCTACATTCCTAGGAACAGAAATATCGACGAAAAGTCGATTTCCTCCAACCAAATGAAGATCAAGATCCTCAACATGTTGTTTCAAAATCAAAGGGCTTTCTGAGGCTGTGCTAGTGAAAATCACATCTGCTTCACCAACACATGTAAGCATTTCTGATAGTGGTTTGTAGATTATCTCAACATTATCAATCTCTTCGCGAATCGCCGTGACTCTTTCTTCACTTCTATTAACAACTACCATTTTTTTACACCCTTTTGCAACTAAATGTTTGATGACAAGTTTCCCCATTTTGCCAGCTCCTATAACTAGCATTCTTGCATTGTTGTGTGGATTTGAAGGTAATTTCATAAGGGCTAATTCAACTGCTGCTGAACTTACAGAAACTGCACCAGCTGCAATGTTTGTTTCAGTTCTAACTCTCTTTCCAACTGTGATTGCATGCTTGAATAGTCCACTTATGTTTCTTCCAAAACCATTAACTCCTTGTCCAAGTTTCACAACTTGTTTTACTTGTGCTAGGATTTGACCTTCTCCCATTACTAGAGAATCTAGACCTGCTGATACTTCAAATATGTGTTCGGTGGCATCTTTGTTGTATAACAGAAAACGATGCTGGCATAGGTCTTCCACAGGAATCCCACTTGTCTGAAAACAAGAACAGAACATGAATGTTTTGCAGCAGAAGGTTTTAACGTGAAGAACTAGAATATAAAAACACAATAATTCTTTCATAAGCACAATGTTTATCATCAGACACAATCAATCAAAAACTCCAGATAATATTAAAAATAATTATAGCCTTGGTTTTGATATCATACCATTAGTATTGTTTTAATATATATTGAGCTCTTGATTCCTTATATTCTAGGTTTTGAATCGCGGTCGTGCTTAGCGATCCTTGATGACACAAAAAATTGCAATCAAATATGGCTCACACGACTGCAATTACTATTAAGAGTTACAAACTCTATTTATGAATCGAATATGAATCTATTGTGAAGTAAAAACTTGGTACAATGGGAAGAGTTTCACTATTTATAGTGCACCTTCTAGTGAAGTTAAATGCAATAATCTAACTAACTAATCAACTATGGAAAGTTGTTACAACAGGAAAAACTAATTTCGATTGATTTCTAAAACTAACTTCCTAATAATTACGGTACCAATGCAGTTGCAAAAACATCAAAAACCTTCATGTTGCGGCCACAATTACAACATCAGACAATTTTTTAAGACCTTGATTATATCATAGAGATTGTGTTTGTGCATAGATGGTTTAAATAAACATGTGAACTTACTTTTGACATCCATTCAGTGACTTCTTTGACACCACGGTGCTGTGACAATGCAACAACATAAATCTCCATTCGGTTGCAGGTACTGAGAACAGCTGCTTCCTCAATATGATTCAGACTACAAAGCTCTCCAATGGCTCTTGGCCATTCTGCTTCGGGTATGGCAAGTTTTTCGCGCATTTCGACAGGCGTAGTATGCACACTTAGTCCAATAACCACAATGCTGCTCTTTTCCTTAGTATATCCTGTTCAAAATTAATTGCACAAATTAGTTAAAACTAACTTAATTGTATAAATTACCATAAATTAGTGTTTGACACAAAAAAACTTCTTCTATAATATGTATCAAACATGACACATATAACAAAGTTTGCATGTTCTATTGTATTCTATATATATATATATATATATATATATATATATATATATATATATATATATATATATATAACATCTATCTAACTATACCATTTGTTGCCTATGTAGCCCCGGATGAAGGTGTGTCCGGTGTCCGGTGGCATGACACCAACCTCTGTAGCACCGACACTTCTAATTGAAGATGTGTCGAGCTAGTGTCCAACACGTATCCTATTGGACACCGATATTGGCAATTTAATTACTTGTATTTTTTGATTAAAACCGGTGTCTGTGTTCGTGTTCGTGTTCGTGTCATGTCCGGTGGCTGTGTTTGTGTCACTACTTCATAGACATCAACACATGTGATTGTATTCAATCACTTCTATTTTTTCAAAATACTATTGGTGTTTACGTGTCAGTGTTGTGTCTGGTATCGGTGTGACATAGCTTCATAGTTTGATGAAGTATAGGACCAAATAATTTTTAACAGAAAATAAGGAAAGAGGGGAGACTAAGAGGACTTACTGTCCGCTGAGGAAGTTTTAAGCTGTTGAAGAGCAGAGAGAGAGGTAGAATTATTCTTAGTGGGATCACCCAATACATCAGAAGAAGAAGCCTCACATCGAATTGAACCTTTTTGACTCTGAAAAATTGTCTTTGTGTTTCTACCAAAAAATGAGAAGTAAGTGGTAGCATTGGAGGTTGGTCTTGTTGGAGACAAAGCTGCTGATGATGTTGAAGACCAACATTTGAGGAACAAAGCTTCCAAGTTTGTAGCACCTAAGAAACTGGTTGACATGGCCATTGTTGATGCACAAATGAAAAATGTAACGGTTGGTGTTTAGTTAGAGAGGTATTGTTAGTTTGTTTGTGGTAATGAATTATGATGATGATGCATAGGATGTGGCGAATGGAGTAGTGTTTGGAAGGATTTGAGAGGGTGTGATTTCTTTGTGTTCTGATTGGCTGGTTGAGAACACGTTTTATCCACACTCCCTTCTCAATCCTTGGGGTCTCACCCTTCTTTTTCTTTATTACTGCGGTGCGTTCGCACGGGGCAACAACTTCAGTTAATGCAAAATTCATGTCTTGTTAAAATTTATTTTTAAAATCGCAATACGAAAAAGTTTTATTTGTTGGTCCTTTGAATGCTAAAGTTCCCGAAACACAGTGCTTAAAATAACTCTTTATATATTTGTCACTTTTTTTTACCAAATCGGTTATTAAGGAATGAACTTTGAGTATTTTGATGGTTAAGTTTTTTTCCGAGCACTAAATGACTCCTAAACACGCTTGTTATTGAGACTACACAAGGTTTATATCTTTAAGATATAGTTGAAGTTTAAAAATGATTGCCCGAGCTGATATTGGTTAACTTATTAGATTTAATTTAAAGTGTTTAGTAAAATTAATAATAAATTAATCTATAAATATAAAATTACATAATAAACTAATGCTTATTATTAAGCGGGACCGTTAATTTAATAGAGAATAAAGAAGTAATTTAATTAAGAAATAAGAGTAAAAAATAGAGAAAAATAAACTGTTATAAGATAAAAGCTGAAAGACTACTTGAAGTTTATTTGCCGTAAGCTATATTAAATATAGCCTAATTCTATAGTATTTTATTTGATGCTCCCTCTTGCATATCAAAGGTTTTGGTCTTTTTGTGAGAGTAAAAGGTTGAAAATATTATTTCAAGTTTAAAATATTCAAAATAAAAGCTCGTATGTATGATGACAATGTTTTTGACATTGACGTTAAACCTGGCATCATCTGAAAATTACGTGTTGGTAGTATTCAATTTACAGAAAACTAACAATGTTTCATCTTGGCTTGGCATCTATAATATAGTGAGTTTTTTTTTAAAAAATAATATAGTGAGTTATTATTATTATTATTATTATTATTATTATTATTATTATTATTATTATTATTATTATTCAAGTATTGAGAGAGAGGAGATAAGGGAAATGGATAAGTGGCAGGTATAGGTTTTTGAGATTTCAGGGTACATTTGCTAGCCACAACTTGAAGTGAAACTCGTGGACTATAGTTGTACTTAAGTTCCAAGATCTATTTCACGGACTCTATTTGTTATCCAACTATATATGTAACATTTTTGACAAAAAAAAATACCTCATTGTTATTCATTCATAAATGATTCAAGTCAGATACAATATGTATATAGTATAATAATTGAGGGAGTTTATTCAACACAAATCTGATGACGATTTGTTAAAGATATATTTGGAGGATTTTGAAGGCTTAGCCTAAATTTTAGCATATATTTGATATTTTTAAAAAATTAAAAAAATATTGTCAAAAAAATTAAAAGAATAACATGATAGATAATAATATAACATTTTTATTCACACTTTATTTATTTTTAGAGACATTTTATAGCTTCCTCAATTTAGAATTGAAAAATAAGTCATACCCTCTCATTCCAAAACCTCCTCTAAAACATACTCTAAAGCAATGTTCATTCTTATGCCAACACCCCCCACCGCCTAATTTTTCAAAAACCCACAAATACTCTTAACCCTTCCACACTTCTAATCCCACCCCCACTTTGCGTTTTAATTTGCTCGATATCAGTACTTTGATATCGAGTACCCAAGTAGACAATCCAACAACATAGACAGTACCAAACTATCGAACTGGTTCGGTACTAAGATATCAGATGTGTTGTTTGATTGCCTGAATCCGCGCGATACTGAATCGGTTCAGTACTAAGGTATCGTACTTTACTGGGTCTTAGTTTTCCAGTGCGGTACTGATAATGTGGTTTTTCCTACTATATTTAACTAACATTCTATTATATAATAGAATCTTTTGGAACGTGGTCGCTTCATAATGCCTATTTATTTTGTGGTTATGAGCTCCACACATAACCCTCAAGACTCATCCTCCAAGACTCTTAATAAAGCGTCATTTCAATCTAAATGGGTAGTTGCATTTTCTACTTCCAGAAGGATTCAAACCAGTAGCCTTGTATAAGTCGCTTTTTTCACATGTCAACATGACGTAAATATTCATTGTCTTCCGTCCATTGTCAGATCTATATACGACAACCACCATGTGCAGGGATCTTGCGAAAGTATGTACCCATGCCAATAGCTCGTCACGAGTAGGAAATACCTAAATAAAAGCAGTCAGTTAGTTACTAATATGTGGAAAAATATTTGGGTAATATTAAAATTGTGTGTTGAGTACAAGTGCTAATACATATAAATAGGCTAATATAAATGTGAGCCTAACGGGCCTGATAAATGGGACTATTTATATGTTGGTTGAACGTTCTGTTGACAAACCCCTTTGTTAACACATCTGCCAGTTGATGTCCAGAAGGAATGTAAGCTGTAGTTATTAAACTATTGTCTAGTTTTTCCTTAATGAAGTGGCAGTCTATTTCTATGTGGTTCTATCATATTGAGCGGGATTGTCTGCAATACTGATAGCTGATTTGTTGTCACAAAATAACTCCATAGGCTCTTCACATTGTATTTTCAAGTCACTTAGTACAACCTTCATCCATAGTAGTTCACAGATTCCTTGTGCCAAAGGAAGGTGTAGTAGCCAAATGTAGATCTTCTATCACTAATTGAACCTCCATAGTCAGCATTTGTATAGACTTCCATAGTTAGGTTTCAACCTATTTTGAATAAGAGTCATCTTCTCAGTGTGGCCTTGAGATATTGGAGAATACGATCAACAACCTGCAAATGTCTCACCCTCGGGTCATGCATAAATTGGCTCACGACACTGACTAAATAAGCCATATCAGATCTAGTGTGTGCCAAGTAAATCAATTTTCCCACCAATATCTAATATTGGACCTTGTCATTTTTGGCATGTTCTTCTTCAAAGATAATTTTGTGATTCTGCTCTATGGGAACACTCGCAGGTTTGCATTCAAATTTTCTTGTTTCCTGCAAAAGGTCGAGCACATACTTTCTCTGAGAGATAATAATGCCTTGTTTTGAGTAGGCCACCTCAATTTTCAAGAAATACTTAAGTTGCCCAAGGACCTTCATTTCAAACACAACTGCTAATTTCTCCTTAAGTAGCCTTCTCAGCCAAATCGTCACCGGTAATAATGATATCATCAACATAAACAAGAAGTATATATAGTATTCCATCTTGTGAATGCTTGAAGAAAAGCGTGTGATCTCCTTGGCTTTGCTTGTAGCCTAAGTACACCATTGCCTTTGTAAATCTTCCAAACTATGCTCGAAGAGACTGTTTTAGCCCATATAAAGTTTTCTTCAATCGCACACCTTGTTAGCTCCCTCTGTTGGACCTAATCCTGGAGGAAATTTCATATACACCCCCTCCTCTAAGTATCCAAGCAAGAATGCATTTTTGACATCAAATTGGTTTAGTTCCCACTCGTAGTGGGCAATAAGTGATAGTAAGATCTAAACCATGTTCATCTTTTCCACGGGAGGGAACGTCTCCTCATAATCAGTGCCATAGGTATGAGTGTATCCCTTTGACACTAGTCTTGCCTTGTACTGATCAAGAGTCATCTGATATGTGCTTGACTTAACTATATAGATCCACCTACAACCAACGGCCTCTTGCCTCTTCTCTCAACAATTTCCCATGTTCCATTCTTCTCAGGTGCTTTCATTTCCTCATTCATAGCTTGGACCCAATTTTAGTCTTTGAATGCTTCTTGAATAGATGATGGGATTATCATAGAGTCATCCGCTGAAATAAAACACCCATGCTGCAAAGAAAGATGTTTAGAAGAGATAAATTGAGAAATAGGATATTTGGCAAAATACCTTTTTCCTTTCCTCAAATCAATAGGAAAATCATCTGACTCGGTCACAGGAATCATAAATCTGAGATTCACAAGTGGAGTGGTTAATTTCAGTACTTACCCCTGTTTCAGGAAATTGGGGTCGTGTCTGGAGCATGTTGGGCTTACTTCTTCTCTGGTACACCAAAATTGGCTCACCAACCTTACTTTTTGCTGGTTCGAAGAGGATGGTTCCTGCAAAATAGAAGACAAAGGAGGGACCAAAATAGAAGTACGTGACTCAGATTCTGGACTAGGAACATGTGACTCGGTAGACTCAGATGTAGGACTTGTGGAAGCAGGTTGTAGTATGACTTGAGACAGGAGTCACATGCGACTTGGGAGACTCAGATGTAGGACTTGTGGAAGTAGGACCAATAGTAGGACTTAAGACAGGAGTCACAGGCGACTCATGTAGGACTTGAAATTCAGACTCAGATTTCAAATCACAAAAATTTGTTACAACAACAATAAATATTAAATTAAATTAAACACAGTGTCAGATTCCAAATCATGAGTGCTGCTATATTTAATGTTTTTTAGTTGTTAAGAGACGCCCCTTATCGTAGGGATAACGCTCAAACGTGCCACCTATGCTCCATGTAGTTATGCTCCAATGCCAAAAAATTTAAGAAACGACAACAAATCTTTAAGGGATGAGTTAATGAATGAATGATGGAGATGCTCTAAGCAGGGGTGTTCAAAACCGAACCAAACCAATAGAAAATCACAAACCGAACCAAACCAAACTGAAAACCGCAAAAAACCGCTTCTTATTGGTTTAGTTCGGTTCTTTTTTTCATTGCACCGCGCGGTTTGGTTCGGTTCGCGGTTTTGATTACAGAAACCGAACCAAACCAAACCAAACCGCAAGTAACACTAAGACTTATTGACTTACAACCTTCCTTAATAACTTACTAGCCCAAATGCAACTAAAACCCAACTCTCACTCACTTACTAGCCCAACTACAATTAATTCCTTGACTCACTTAAAAATTACAATAAAATATTTAATTCAAATTCTTTTAAACATTGTCTTAGCTATCTTAAAAGAATTAATAGAGTGTAATTAGTTTTGTATTGGAAAAACTATATATATTTATGTAGATTTTTTCTTAAAGATTTATGTTAGCCATTTTTTATGTTAGTTAAATTTAACTTCGTTTTAAATTATGTTTTGTATTTGAAAAAACCGAACCAACCGAACCAATCCAAACCGCATTAGTTTGGTTTGGTTTGGTTTTATTTTAGGAAGCCAACCGAGCCAAACCAAAGCGCATGTAGTTTTACCTTGCGGTTCGGTTCACTTTTTATCTCAAAACCGAATCTAACCGCACCGCGAACCAAACCAAAGCGCATGTAGTTTTACCTTGCAGTTCGGTTCACTTTTTATCTCAAAACCGAACCTAACCGCACCGCGAACACGCCTGCCTCTAAGTACTCTACGAGGAGTTAACTTTCAGAACCCATGTTTACCTTCTTCAGAAGTTAATTTTCGAAAACCACAATAATCCCCCATCCTTATCCCCCTCGCTCAACCCCTTACTCAGCCACCCCAAAAGATCTCCACCCTTAATAGCCCACTCCCCAACTTCCACCTCCTTAGAAAATCCCCCACCCCTTCTACCCCCTCAAATAGATCGCCGCCCCTACCTAAGGATAATAATGGTTAATGTATGGATGAGGGGCTACTGTAGCCGTATTTATACATGTATTTTGAAAGGGCTGTGCTATTTGTCCCGAATAAAGTAACACGAAGCCTTCCCGAAATACAGATTTATCACCTAGAAAGCATTGAGCAATCAACCATGGCAACTCCATCAACACCAGACGGCAACAGCAAGACATTATATGTGCTTGGGAGTCCGGAGGGGGCATGAAATTTATAGTGTAAATTCTTTAGTGATGGAGAGAAAAATTATCTCTCTAAACCCTCTCAAACCCCTCTCTGGTTTATTTTTGGAGCCCCTCCAAAACTTTTCAAATTTGGGGGATTTTGGAGGTAATAGATATATACCACAGTCAAATAGTCAAACTTGTGTTGCACCCGAAAAGGTCCCTGGGGGGATTTTTCTTCGTTTACAACTTTTTAAAACAATGAAGTCGCCACCAATATTTTTTATAAGGAAAATATTGAAGAAAAACCTTTTTGGAAAGCGGATGGCCTTTTGGAAAACCGGAGGATTTGGGTTCGGGGGTCGGTTAGGCATGGGGAAGGTATTAGCACCCCACACCTCCTTTCTACCGAAAGGGAACCTTTAATTAAACGTGTGGTTTTAAGTGTTGATTTGGAAAATACTTAAATTTGCCTCAAAGGGAATGAGAAGACTTAAAGAAAATTTTTATTTTTGGCGCTTGACGAGAGTTAGCCGCTCGCTCCTACGTATCTCACGGTGCGATGGAGAATTCAAAGCTACGTAGTTCTTGTAGAAAATATTTGTTGGTTGGTGTTTTTTAATATAGGGGTTTTAGGACTGTGTGATCTGTGTTGAAGGACCACTGGGGGTCTGAAGGAGCGCTGGGGCTCTGAAGGGCCGCTGAGGGCTGAAGGAGCACTAGGGCTCTAAAGGACCACAGTTCACTTATCCTAAAACGATGACTAACCCGGCCGTACGACCGGCTTAATCCCCTACTTTGAAAACAAGATTTTTTGATTTTTGAAATGAAAGAGATGTATCTGTATTTTTTTTAATTTAGAAATTATTTATTTTAAATAGGGATTTTAGGACCTGATCCGTAACGGTTCATTAGTGGCCTAAAAAGCAGACTAACCCGACTGTACAGTCGACTTAATCCCCTATTTATAATTTGTGGTTTTTTTTGTAAAAAAAAAAAAGAATTAAGAAAGAAAGATAATGGAAATTGTTTATTTTTGCGCTTGACAGGGGCGTGGCCCTGCTCCTACGTATCTCCCAGTAGAGAATCAAAGGCTACGTAGTTCTAGATTTTTTGGTTTTGAAAATGGTTTGAGAGTTTTTCGCAATTGGGCGAGCGTTTGTGACGACCAAACAACAACGGTTTAGAGTGGTCGTACTACTAACTCTTTGGAAAATGAAATCGTCATTAACGATCAAACGGCAACGACGTGAGTGATCATCAATGACGATTGGTTTTTGTTTAACGAAGAAAATGTTTTCGCAAAGAGGTCGAGCGTTCGTGATGACCAAACAACAACGGTTTAGAGTGGCCACACTACTAACTCTCGGGAAAAATCATCATTAACAATCAAACGGCAACGGCAAGAGTGATCATTAATGATAATCTGTTTTGTTTTTTATTCGAGTGTTCGCGATGACCAAACAACAACGGTTTAGAGTGGCCGCGCTACTAACTCTTTTTTGAAAATGAAATCGTCACCAACAACCAAACGGCAACGGCGCGAGTGATCATTGATGACAATTTGGTCTTATTGGAGTTTTGAAGAAGGGTTTTGGAAATGAGTTTTGGAAAAACAAAGTAGAACAATTTCAACCAAATTCCAAGTCCATAACCAAATGCAAAATGAATGAATGAAGTTCAAACATATTCAACTAATCAAGCAATCATGAACATGTTGATCATCAACTAAGATTAAGCATGCCAGTACAATCAAGAGATTTAATTGTCAATGATGCAAGATAAAGTTCTCAAAACAATTGTGCGTGTATGTGAGAATTGCTACGGGACGGGCAACAATCTCAAAAGTTCTCAAAACAATTGTGTGTGTGTGTGTGTGTGTGTGTGTGTGTGTGTGTGAGAGAATTGCTATGGGACGGGCAACAATCTCTAAGAGTGTGCATTTATCTTAATGACTCTATGCTACCACAGGTGAGTAGGCTTACGTCTTCATATAAGAGTACATGCATGAGGGAGGAATTGCACACAATTAAATCAAAACATTTAAATGGCATCATGAACAAGAGAATACAATTGATTATAGGCATAGAATGATCTAGGTTAGATGGATGAACATGCAAGCAATGATGTGCATGATTAGGCAAATATGCAAATGCGTGAGCATACAAGACTATGCATGAATGAATAAGCATATAAGACTATGCATGAATGAAAGATTGAGCATACAAGACTATGAATGCATGAGCATAATTATTGTGTAAGGTATGAACATTTGAGTATGCATGGACATGTGAATATGTAAGTTAGAAATGAATATGGAAGAATAAGTAAGAGGATGCATGAAGTATGCGAAATGTCTTTGGGTTTTTAGGTAAATGATTCATGGTTCAAAGTGGTAAAAGGTTAAATGAGTTATGGTAAGAAGTTTTGATGCAATGTAGTAAAAGAAAAGAATGCAAAGTGGTAAAAAGTTTAATGAAATAAGTGATAAAAGGTGAATGAGATGGTAAAAGTAAAAAGTTAATGAAATGGTAAAAAGTTAAAAAACATAATGACACAACTTGCATTTACTCAACCACAATCAAAATGACAATCTTCAAGCAATCAAAGGGGTAAAAACCCTAGTCATGGCCGAATGCATACAAGCATGGAATCATCAACTTATTTCATGCAAAAATTGACAAATTAACACACAAAACAACACAAAAGAAAAGGACCTAATCTATCATGCAAGTTCCTAAAACAAACATTAGCCAAAATCATGCATTTATTCATTCAAAATTAAAGAAAACAAAACAAGCAACATGAACCCTATTTTCCTTGCCCAAACCCAAGGCTATGTATGGTCCAAGATCAACAATTATTCAAGCCCAAATCATAAAATGAACAAGAACACACAAAAACCCTAAAATAGAGTTCATGGCCGAATGCACATGGAGTATGAGAATGAGTTTTCATTTGATGAAAATTAGGCAAACAAGATTCAAAATACAAGAAAATGCAAGAAAACACAAGAACAACTCCTTCAAAGCCAAGGAGCCACCTCAAACACCCAAGCCTCCCTAAGTGCTTGTCAATAGTGTTTGAGATGGCTCCTCAAAGCAACAACAACAATATATGAAGGAGTTGAGATGAGGAGAAGAGAGATTATGCAAAAATGAAGAAAATGCAAGAGTTTTGAAGTTTTACCTTGAATCCAAGCTATGAAGGGAGTGATATGAAGAACAAGACCACAAATCAACTAAATCCTCCACAAACCTCAATGAAACTTGCGCCCATTGCCTTGATTCTTGAGGTTAGATGATGAACAATCAGGTTTTAGTAGAAGAGAAGGATGATATGTGAATTAGGAGTGGATTTGAGATAGAAAATGGGAGTGAATTGAAAAAGAAGTGAGGAGGAATTGGGGGGTAGGGGGTTCGGCCAAAGAGAGGAAATGGAGAAGGGAAAATTGTGTGAGGGTTGTGTGAGTGAATTGTGAGGTAAAAGATGCTCATGTGTGGAAATGAGAGGGTATTTATAGAGTTGTTTTAGGTCTAGGGGTAATTAGGTCATTGTTCTTTACTAGGTGCTCTAGGATTGGGTTTTAAATTTGAATGAAGGGCTAGGATTAGAGATCACTTGGATTGTGGGTAGTGAGAAAACACAAAAATGAGAGTGAGGGAGGGGAGGAGGATTCGCATATGAGAGGGAGGGAGAGCTTGAGTGAAAGAAACTTTTCCTATTTTGGGAATGGAGGCTCATATGTGATGTGAGGTAAGAATAGGGTTAAGGGTATAATTGAGATGGAATGTTACCAAAGAAGTAATTTTGTATTTTCTTGTGAAGGAGTGAGTGTGAGAGGATGGTGTCATTTACAAAAAAGGGTATGAATCTATGTGGGAGTGAGTGATGGTCACCAAAAAGGGAAAAGTTAAGGATAGTACAAAGCATATTCTTAAGGAATAATTGTACAATAGAAGAGTGTGGAAGAAATTGTGGAGGGGAGAGAGAGAGAATTCGAAATTGTGGAGAGAGAGAGAGAATTCGAAATTGTGGAGAGAGAGGGGAAAAAAACTTGTTTTTGGTCTTTTGTCTTATTGAGGACACTTCCTTCTTTTTGAGTTTTGAATTTTGGGCATGGAAGTGAAAGTGCACCTATTAAAAAGTGTCACATATTTTTGAGCACCATAAAATATTCCCTCTAATTATTCTAGGCAATAAAAATTGTCATTTAGTAATTGGGGAATATTTAATGGTCTTTTTTGGGTTTTTTATGCACAAAAAATGGGGAAAATGCCTTTTTAATTATTTTGGACTAGGACTTTCTTTCCAAAAATTATACAAAAATTACCCTTGGTAGAGTAACATGTATGCCACGTCCTTGACCTGGTCTTGGTCCAAAAATAATTAATTCGCTTTTATTTAAATGCCCAAAAATGCAAAAATATGCACTATTTTATTTCCTAAAATTCCTAAAAATTAAGAAAAATGTTTTTGGGTGCCAAAAATTAATAATGATCGATAAATGGCCTTTTTTGAGGAAAATACAGACACGTGCCAAATGACGAGGGCACAGGGCAGCTCACGCAGTTACTACTGGCGCGCGCGTAATTCAAATAAAAATGCGAAATAGGGGACGAACACACATAAATGCACAAATCCACTGTTTTCCACACATTATGAATTACTTTATTGCTTCCATTTTTCTAAAAATATTTTTTTTGACTTGGGCGGACAAAATTGGGGTATTACAACTTGTAATACTTGTAATATAGTCAAATAGTCAATTTGTCAAATAGCCAAAGCTGAGTCAGCTGGCACTGCACAGTATATAAAGCATTGTAAACAGTTCAACAGTGAAATGAGATTAACCAAAACAGAATGCAGTTTTGCATCTGTAACAAACTCCGTTACGCTTTCTCTAAAATTAACTCCAGCATGGTATCATTCGCATAGACCGGTTCTGGAACCTTCATCTCGCTTCCGCCTCGCACAATCAGCGCAGATCTACAGCGCTCACGTTCTCCAATGGCAACACCTGTCTCGTCGGTGGCCACGCCAGATTCACCAGCGTCGATCTTTCAATCGAACGCCTCTTCTTCTCAGTTCATCACAGGACCAAAGTTGTCTCTGAAACTTGATGACAAGAACTTCTTGTTGTGGAATCAACAAGTTGAGGGCGTCGTTGCTACGCACAAACTTCATAGGCTCCTCGATCGTCAACCCTACGATCCCACAACAGTTCGATTCCATTGAAGATAAGCTCAACAACAAGGTTTCTGAGTGTCTTACGATCGCTGGATCGTCCAAGATCAAGCGCTCTTTACATGGATCCTGTCAACACTATCGGACTCTGTGCTACCACACGTGCTGAACTGCAACCACGCCTATCAGGTTTGGGACACCATCCACAAGCACTTCCTCACTCACCTCAAGGCGAAATCGCGTCAGTTACGCTCGGAGTTGAAGAACACGAAGAAAGGAACTCGCAGTGTTCATGAGTACATTACACGAATTCGTGCGATTGCGAGTTCTCTAGCTGCTGTAGGTGACGTTGTATCGGACAATGACCTTGTTGACGTCGTGCTTGACGGCCTGTCGGAGGAATACAACTCGATCGTCCTCATGGCGTTCACCAAACCTGATGCTCTTGATCTCATCGAGTTGGAGTCACTGCTTCTAGTACAAGAAGCGCAACTAGACAAGTTTCGTCAGGAACCGGCCACACCTGCAGTTACGGCCAATCTTGCACATACCTCCGCACGCGGTGGTCGCTCAGGCAGATCCTCAGGTTTCTATTCACAACAAGCCTATGGCTCCTCCAACTATCGTGGCAGAGGACGTTACAATGGCCGAGGACGTGGCCGCGGCCGTGCTCGTTGTGGTCCTCCTCACCCTACTTGCCAAGTATGTGGAAAATCAGGTCACACTGCTGTGGACTGCTGGCACCGGTATGATGAGTCCTACTCTGCTCCACCAACTCAGAGCTCCGCTGCTAATGCTGCTGAAGACACTAACCAAGGTAACACCTCTTCCAAAGCTGCTGAAACCACCATTAAAGGAACACCACAGGCCTACTCTGCTTTCACTGCATTTGAACCCTCTGCCAGTGCCTCAATAACAATTCCAGAAGATCTCCAAGGTCAAGGTTGGTATATGGATACTTGTGCTTCCCATAGCTTAACTGCAGAATTTACTTATTTACATTACAGCACCACGTACACTGGCCCTGAGAAAGTGACCATGGGAAATGGACATCGTTCCCCTATCCACTCAATAGGATCCACCACCTTGCACACATCCACTAACCCTAATTTATCCTTCAAACTTAACACAATTCTGTTTGTACCAACTGCCACACGTAACTTAATCTCTGTAGGACAATTCTGTGATGATAATCATGTGTTTGTTGAATTTCACTCAGCCTTTTGTCTTGTTAAATGTCAGGATTCTAAACAAGTCTTACTAAGAGGAGTCCGTGGAGCTGGTGGGGTCTTCCTCATGCCTAGTTTGTTTTCTGTTCCTAAGGTGTCTACACCAAGTGCCAATGTCTCTGTAAGTTCTCAGTCAATTACACATGTACCACCCACCACAACCACTCATAGTAAGGTCAATAACTTCTCCATTTGGCATCATAGAATTGGTCATGCCAACATATTAGCTTTAAAAATTGTTCTAAATCTGTGTAAGAAAACTATACCTATTAATGACATGTTTTTGTTGTGCAAGTCTTGTGCAATAGGCAAATCACATCGCACACATGCTCCACTCACAGACACCTTGTATCACACACCTTTCAAGCTCATTCATACTGATTTATGGGGTCCCTCGCCTTCACCATCTGGTGGAGGTTACTCCTACTATATCACTTTTGTAGATGCTTGCACCAAATTCACTTGGATTTATTTTCTTTGAGAAAATCTGATGCACTCACAACATTTCACCAATTTCATAAACTTGTCATAAATCATTTCAGTTCTAACATCAAAGCCATTCAATCTGACTCTGGGGGAGAGTTTAAAGCTTTCACTCCTCACCTCAATAACCTTGGCATCCTCCATAGGTTCACTTGTCCCTACACTTCCCACCAAAATGGAACAGTAGAACGCAAGCATAGACAAATTGTAGAAATGGGCCTCACTCTCCTAACACATGCCTCTCTACCTCTCAATCTTTGGGATCACAGCTTCACAAATGCTGTGTATCTCATCAACAGATTACCAACTAAAGCTCTGCCCTTATTCATATCACCCTACAAAGCTTTATACAACAAACAGCCTGACTATAACACCCTGAGGTCCTTTGGCTGTGCCTGCTATCCTCTGCTTACCCCTTATAACAAACATAAACTACAGTTTCACAGTCAGCAGTGTGTCAACTTAGGTTCCTCACCTCAACATCAAGGGTTCAAGTGTCTTAGCTCAAGTGGTCGTATATATATCTCCAAGGATGTCACTTTCCATGAGTCAGTATTTCCCTATTCAAGCATGTCTTTCCAGAGTCAATCATCACAGAATCAGTCCTCACAGGCTGTGTTCACCACTATTAGTAACTCCAATCTTCCTCTCCCAACCAATCAACCAACCATTACTTTACAATCAGACCCCACCACATCCAACCCTGCACCTAACACAAGTTCTGGCCCCACTACAGAGTCCACACCAGAAACACAAACTGAATCAGCTCTAGATTCCCCAGCCTCAGCCCCTGTACCACAAGCCCCAACCAAGACACACACCATGGTCACCAGATCCCAAACAGGCCATTTGAAACCTAAAGTGTTTCTTGCCCATGTGGAACCCACAACAGTCAAACAGGCCCTAGCACAACCACAGTGGGCTGAAGCTATGAAGGCAGAGTATGAAGCTCTTTTGAGCAAGAATACCTGGACTCTAACACAGCTTCCTTCTCATAGGAAAGCAATTAGATGCAAATGGGTCTTTAGAATCAAAGAAAACCCAGATGGAACAATTAACAAATACAAGGCCCGCTTGGTGGCCAAAGGTTATAATCAATTGCCTGGCCAAGACTATGGGAAAACCTTTTCACCAGTCATCAAACCTACAACCATTAGAGTCATTCTCACCCTAGCCCTCACATATGGTTGGGACATCCAACAAATTGATGTTAATAATGCCTTTCTCAATGGCAGTCTTCAAGAAGAAATCTACATGACCCAACCACCAGGATTTGTGTCATCAGACAAAACACTGGTGTGCAAACTTAACAGATCCCTCTATGGACTGAAACAGGCACCAAGAGCCTGGTATGAAAAGCTTCAACAGTCTCTCCTTAAATTTGGTTTTCAACACAGCAAGTGTGATCACTCACTGTTCCTCTACAACATTCAAGGTGTCAACCTGTATGTCTTAGTCTATGTGGACGACATATTAATTACAGGCTCCAAACCTACTCTGATTCATGATTTAATTTCCAAATTACAGTCTCAGTTTACTTTAAAACAACTGGGAAAGCCAGAGTATTTTCTGGGTTTGCAGGTGAAGTATCTTAGCACAGGCTCTATCATCTTGAATCAATCCAAGTATGTTAATGATCTGCTGCATCGTGCAAAGATGCAAGAATGCAGCCCCATCTCCACTCCAATGATGTCTAATTGCAAGCTCAGTCGCCATGGTACTGATTCAGTGTCTGATCCGACACAATACAGGTCCATAGTTGGGGCTCTGCAATATGTTACACTGACCAGGCCAGATATCTCATGCAGTGTGAACAAAGTATGTCAGTTTTTATCAAATCCTAGGGAAACTCATTGGCGTGCTGTGAAGGGAATACTTCGTTATCTGCAAGGCACCTCTCATTATGGTCCGCTCCTGCAACCTGCTCCACCAGATACACATTTCTCCCTTAGAGCATACTGTGATTCTGACTGGGCCAGCGACCCAGATGACAGGCGCAACACATCTGGCTCTTGCCTGCTCTTTCGCCCCAATTTAGTGGCCTGGAACTCCAAGAAACAGACCCTTGTGGCACGCTCCAGTACAGAGGCCGAATACAGAGCAATGGCAAATGCAACAGCAGATCTCCTCTGGGTTCAGTCCCTACTTGGGGAACTGCAAGTCACCACCCAAGCACCTCTGTTACTGTGTGACAACTTAAGTGCAGTTATGCTGTCACACAATCCAGTACTACATGCTAGAACCAAGCATCTAGAGCTTGATATACACTTTGTCCGGGAAAAAGTAGCTGCCAAGAAACTCAGAGTTCAGCATGTGCCTGGTACTCTTCAACTAGCAGATGCCTTAACCAAGCCTCTGCCCACACAGTCCTTCAAAGATCTCAGATTCAAGCTCAAAGTGCTGCCTTCATCAAGTCATCCCTTGAGCGTGAAGGGGGAGTAATAGATATATACCACAGTCAAATAGTCAAACTTGTAATACTTGTAATATAGTCAAATAGTCAATTTGTCAAATAGCCAAAGCTGAGTCAGCTGGCACTGCACAGTATATAAAGCATTGTAAACAGTTCAACAGTGAAATGAGATTAACCAAAACAGAATGCAGTTTTGCATCTGTAACAAACTTTGTTACGCTTTCTCTAAAATTAACTCCAGCAGGAGGGACTCCAAAAAGAAACTAAGGGGTTTAGAGGAGTTTAGGGAGATGATTTTTTTTCCCATTATTAAAGAATTTACACTATTAGTCTCATGCCCTCTCCTCCCCTCCAAACTCCCAAGCACACCCTAAGATCCTTCTCACCTTCCACTAAGCATGCTACAATCTAACTACCGTTGTTTGCCTCTTTGACTTGCTTCCATTACCAACCTAGAAGTTTCCCAGATCTTGAAGGAAAATGCAACAACTGTGATAGTTGTAACCAAAGCATTGAAGGAACCCAGTATGCAAACAGTTCAATGATTAGGGAAAACCGGTAATAACATTCTTCCTTTAAGGAATAAGCATCGTTTGTCAAAATTTTCCCTTTCTAGATGTTTAGCAATTTCCTTTTAAAAAAAAAACTCGTCGATAAACTCATACCTTGCGGATAAATTTTTTAATGTTCGTACTACTTTTTTGATCCCTAAGTATTTGTATCATGTCACTACTTGCACTTTTTAACAATAAAAAAATTATCAAATAAAAAAGAGAGTTGATTAAAAATATAATTGTAACTCAATTAAAAAGACCATTCTAATATCGTTATAAAATCGAATCATACAATGTTACGACAAAACTGTTTAACTTTCTCATACTTGACATCTCGTGTCTGAATGGTCTATGGTTTCTCTTGTAAATGGATTCTTTGAATTCCATTTTTTATCCGTTGATGATCATAGACATAGTTGGGCTTAGGGATCCTACAATCTAAGTCTTGATGTGTTGCGCCTCTCGACTTGGGTGCCTGATTTTGATCTTTTTCTACAAAATAGGCTAATGCTCAATGTTGGGTACATCTACATGGTCTTTCTTGTGAATATTGGATGCCAAAAATTTTGTTTGAAATTAGTTGTAGTTTAGGTGTCCCTACTGCCTTGGGTTCAGCCACCTTAAAGAGAAATTTTTGTCACTTTGCAAGAGTCCTGATAGATATTGATTTAAAAGGCAACCTACATGATCAATTGTTAGTCGAAAGAGAGGGATATGCATTTCTCATCGGTGTAGAGTATGAACACGTTCCACTTTTTTGTAAATCATGCCAATGCATCGGCCATTCAATCCAAAACTGTAAGCATACTAATGGGTCTGATCTGTTGGCTCATAAGGCTGATGTGCTTAAGGAAAAGACTAAAGAAAAGAATGATTTTCCACGAAAGGCGAACTTTGTCCCTCCTCGGCCTGCCGTCCAGTACATTCCTAAGAAGGATAAAGGGAAATCTATTACAGTGGAGCAACAAATTGAACTTAATAATGTAGTTGATGTTGGCCCCTCCAAAGCGCGTCCATTCAAGGCTTCACATGATATTAATTTGGTTATTTCAGTGGATGAAGATAATGCTCCCAATCGTTTCAGGGAGATGAACAAAATTGTTTTATCCTCAGAATAGGCGGAAGAAAACCCAAATCATTTAATTGGTGTGGCAAAATGTTATGTTATTGCAGGTAAAGCTACGCAAAAAGATTTTTCTCCCCAGCTTGCTACTTCATGTGAATCCCCGCTTGAAAAATCTCCCTATAGTAGTCACGCCCTTGTGGATACTTGTAATTTAGGTGATTTGGTGATACCATCTTTAACAAATACCTCATCGAACCATCGTTTGCAAGATGTTGATTCATCTTCCACTCATCCTCTCACTATACCAGGCTAAATTTGCTAAATGCCTCAGAGTCTGCTGCTACTTATAACCCAATAGTAGCATCTGACATGAGAATATTAGGACAGTGTGTTAGATGATGTTGACTCATTCTCCATTCAACCTCCCACCACAAGGCTAGATTCGATAAATGCCTCAGATTCCCCTGCTACTTTTAATTCAGTAGTAGCATCTGACATGAGAATATTAAGAAAGCTTTGGGTGATGGGTTAGATGTCTTTTTCTTGCCATGGGTATTGGTCTAGTCCCCTGGCCTCTCTTCTTTCTTCTTTCTTTTTTCTCTTTTTTAATAAAATTAGGGGGAAGTACTCTTTTTTCTTCTTGATGTTTTGTATATCAGAAGGTTTTAACGAGACTTACTTCCTTATATTTGCCAAAAAAAACTGTTTAACTAAAGTAATTGATCATAACAAACATACATTTGCGTGAAAAAAACAAGCATACACTTAATTTTATGTTTGAAAAGCGAGTAAATATTATTTATGCATCAACAAATTCATGATTCTTGATTAATTGATAGTAGGTTCACATTAATTTTATTGTTTAATATTATAATTTATAATTTCATAAATAAAAATTAAATAAAAATGTGTGAGTTAGGATTCGATTGGGCACTATCATGCTCGTGCGAGTTAGGGTTTGCATGTATTACACATACTCGTACTTTTATCTAGTGAGCAGGTAATTTCTCTACATATGAAAAAATTCTAAGGTACCCAATGGATACATTACCCATTTCCATCCCTATCCCACCATCAAGTGCCCCCATCCAAAAAGCATCCCATTTACAACCCTCTAAATAATACTATGTGCTTGGGGAAATAAAAATTGAGAGTGAGAAGAAAATTGAGTAGGGATGGATAAGCAGAATGGAAGGTGCAAGTAGTAACGCAATGTCCTTAGCTAGGATGTTGTTGGGCTTTAGTAACAACACCCCTATTGCTACTATAGTGAATACTTACATTTTGGACGAGTTGGTGGTTCCTTCCTCAACAAATAAATTTGCTAATCAACGTTTACATGATGTAGACTCATCCTTGACTCAACTTTCTACTACCAGGCTAGATTCACAAAATGCATCATGAGCTGATGCTACGTTTAACACCCCTATATTTAGTTGGATAATCCGCTATCAGTTTTTTATATAATTTTACAAAATGCCATTCTCTAGAAATTTGCTTTTAGACGTGATAAGCCCACTTACGTTGGAAAAAAGGATTTCTAGGTTACGCTAACCACAATTATTGTTCACTTCCACATCAACAACGTCACAATCAATCCATTGATGCGTGCACTCGAGAAAATAGTTTATGTATACCACATTTCTCTTTTATTTAGGCATGCATACATAAGTTGTTTGTTTACCAGCACAAGCTGATGGCTCCGTAGCAGGCCAATTAGATGTGCTATCATGCATTGAGTGCATTCCCTTAAGATGTATTCGTATTACATTACTCTATTTTTTGGAAAAGGACCCGTCCTTTTTTAAGATGTTAAAAAAGGACGGGTCATTCTCCCCCCTCCCCCCAAATAAAGACGGGCATACTCAGTTGGTTTATCTACGTACGTTAGCTTTT
Organism: Astragalus membranaceus; assembly: GCA_039519185.1. NCBI lineage: Eukaryota > Viridiplantae > Streptophyta > Magnoliopsida > Fabales > Fabaceae > Astragalus > Astragalus membranaceus. The sequence continues at coordinate 130,837,498 of CM076849.1, forward strand.
AACCTTTTTTGGTCTAATTTTATTTTTTACCTTGTTTGGAGGAGCTACCTTGAAGTTGTACCAGACCATGGAATTTCACGCATTTTGTTCTTGGTAGTAGCTTTCCTCGTATTATCAAGTGTATCAAGTCTTTTCTTCCAACTCTTCTAGACAACAAACATGTGTCAATATCATGTTGGTCGAGATAACCTCAAACTTAAACATCTTCTAATGACAATGAACATCTACCAAAGGAATGGCGATATCATTCATCATAAACCTAGCGACCTAGCATGCACAATGTATTTCCTACGTTGTTTTAATTTAGCAGCCACATGTACTATTGTCCACACCAACAGATTTATTTGCTCGGTCTACTTCAGAAGCAATGAGATCAAGCCTAGGTTTGGATACATGACTCGACAACTTCAAACACACAAACACACAAACACACAAACACACACACACACACACACACACACACACACACACACACACACACACACACACACACACACACACACACACACACACACACATATATATATATATATATATATATATATATATATATTATTACAAGTGGTACAAAGGACTCTTTATGGTGGAGGTATTTATTACTTTTGAAAGGTGGTAAACATTCGTGGCAGGGAGCCTTTGTATCTGCGATTAAGCCAGTGTTGGGTATGTGGAACTTTATTTCCTTTTGATTGCACATGTGGGCCAGTAATGAGACTTTTAAGGACTTGTTCCCCAGTCTTTTCCAATTGGCAAAGCTTATAAATGGTAGTATCACTAGTGGAAAAAATGCATTTTATAACAGTCATTCATATCGGTTATAAGCGGCCTGATGTTAAAAGTGACGCGGTGGCAGTTTTGTAATTAAAATTACAATTTTTACATCGGTTTCCACAGGAACCGATATAGAAACAAAATCTTTGCATCTTTCATATCGGTTTTGTTCCATAACCGTTATAAAAAAGTCTAATTTGCCTTTTTTATATCGGGTCACACTTTCACCCGTTATAGAAAACGCAAACACAAGAGGCAATTAATTCACTCGCCTCCAAACATTCGTAACCGTCGCGCCTCATCGTCTTCCTCTCCTCTCCAAACATTCGCCTCCAAACATTCGTAACCCAAACGCACCGTTTCACACCGTCTTCCTCTCCCAGTACCGTACCTCTCCCTCTCGTTGCATCTCTCCCTCTCGCGCGCTACAAGTTCTGCGTCTCTCCTTCTCGTTGTGTTTCTCCCTTATCGCCACAGCACCACCGTCGCCACAGCACCACCGCTGCAACTAGGTAAACTCTTCTTTCACCTTTGTGTATTTTAGGGTTTAACGGTTCTGATTTTAGGGTTTAACCGTCGCCACAGCACCACTCCCTCTCAATGACCCATTCACGTACCACCATCTCCCCCTCTCGCTGAAACTCACTACGAGCTCGCTGCAACTCGCTGGGTACAATTCCTTTTGCTGAAACTCCTACGAAACTGCTGCAACTCGCTAGGTACGACTCTGATTTTAGGGTTCCCTATTTTTATTTTTGCAACTTTTGAGTTACACAATGAATTGTTTTTTGCTATTTTGTTGGATTTGAGAATTTTAGGGTTACAAGATTGGGATTTGTGGTCTTTTTTGGGGTTTTCTGTTATGTGTTTGGATGATTTCTTGGTTGTTCAAGGGAACTGTTATTTGGGTTTGGGTTATGTTCTCTAGTGAAGTAGTATGATTTTCTTGGGTTGAATTGGTGAGGTTTTTATGAAGATTGTTTTTTCTTCTTGGAAGGTGTTGTTTTTGTTGTTTGATTTCTTCCTTTCGCTATGTTCTTCAGCTTGTTAAATACATAGAGTTCATGTTTGAAACACTATTTTAATGAGGAAAATACATAGAGTTCATTTGAGATGATAAGATTGGGTTACCTTAATCTGTGGAGAGATGAATAAGATAATGTCATTGATAACATGTGCAGTAGCAGAATCATAGGTCTTGGCTAATGATTTGAGGTTGTAATTTGAGAATATGGTTTAAAACTAACTTCTTTTTTGTGTTCCCAATTCTGTTTATATGATTCTTTTCTAATTTATTATTGCTCTCGAATTTGAGGTTGATTTGTTATTACCATATCTCTTAGCTAATAATCTTTCCTAACCGAATGTCCCCTTCTTCAGATATTCTGATGTGTGAGCCTCACTTCTTCATTTATGTGCAGTTGTTGGGTCATTTTCATTCTCGCATTTTTGGTTCGTCTCTATGTTGCAGGAAAAAAGTTGATACGAAGGTACATCTTCTACTTCATACATCTATGTTTTATATCAGTGCACTACTTTGAAATTGAAAGATTTATTTAAGCTGCCTACAGAACAAAAAAGGTATCATATAGAGGTAGACATCTTTATAATCCTACAAGATATGAAATAGAAAGACTTATTTAAGCAATGCAACTTTTTTGGATGTTCTGGATGTTGATAATGCTAAACTTAGGAAAAAGTAAATAATAGTAAGCATCCATTTAGCTTTAGAAAACGTGACCAATTTTTGTAATAATTAATTCAGCTTCATTTGAATATTTTGACTAATTTAGAGGACCAAAAACATTGAATTTTAAGATAAGGCATGGCACTCATGCTTGTGTTTTTTCAAAAAAGGGAATCACCAAATATTTCTTTCTGAAGTCATGTTGCTTGTGTTTTTTTGAAAAAGGGAATCACCAAATAGTTCTTCTGTCTCAAGCACTAGCACTAGCAAAAATAAAAGATTATATATGTGGTATTTATTTTGTTGAAGTCATGTTGCCTTCGGTTTCAGTTTATCTAGTTGCAACTTGCAATTATGTACCAATGTTTATTTTCTTATTTATTAGATGTTTCCTCTGGGGTTGTTCGCTGATTATTTCCTGCTTTTTTCCTTCTTTGCAGAGAATTCCAAGCTCCTCTACTCTATCTTTAATTCCTTTGGTCTTTTTTCCACTACTACTATGCTTTCACTCTAGTTGGATCAATACTAGATGTCTAAGTAGTTATGGATCGTAGTTGGATCAATACTAGTCGTCTAAGTGATGAGTATGAGAAGGGCGTGGAAGAGTTTCTAGAATTTGCTAAAAGAAGTTGTCCAAAAAATAATCAAAAATTTATTTGTCCTTGTGTGAGCTGTAAGTTTTATTGTCCTTGTGTCAATTGTTTGAATACTGACAAACTAGTTGTTAAGGACATTCGCGGGCATCTTTGTTGTGATGGCTTTAACAAAAGTTATACAAGGTGGATATGGCATGGTGAATCGTCAGGAATACCAAGCACATCCCAGAGGCATACTCAGCTGGTTTATCTACGTACGTTAGCTTTTAACCTTTTTTGGTCTACTTTTATTTTTTACCTTGTTTGGAGGAGCTACCTTGAAGTTGTACCAGACCATGGAATTTAACGCATTTTGTTCTTGGTAGTAGCTTTCCTCGTATTATCAAGTGTATCAAGTTTTTTCTTGGATGACTTCCCACTCTTCTAGACAACAAACATGTGTCAATATCATGTTGGTCGAGATAACCTCAAACTTAAACATCTTCTAATGACAATGAACATCTACCAAAGGAATGGCGATATCATTCATCATAAACCTAGCGACCTAGCATGCACAATGTATTTCCTACGTTGTTTTAATTTAGCAGCCACATGTACTATTGTTCACACCAACAGATTTATTTGCTCGGTCTACTTCAGAAGCAATGAGATCAAGCCTAGGTTTGGATACATGACTCGACAACTTCAAACACACAAACACACAAATACACACACACACACACACACACACACACACACACACACACACACACACATATATATATATATATATATATATATATATATATATATATATATTACAAGTGGTACAAAGGACTCTTTATGGTGGAGGTATTTATTACTTTTGGAAGGTGGTAAACATTCGTGGCAGGGAGCCTTTGTATGTGCGCTTAGGCCAGTGATGGGTATGTGGAACTTTATTTCCTTTTGGTTGCACATGTGGGCCAGTAATGAGACTTTTAAGGACTTGTTCCCCAGTCTTTTCCAATTGGCAAAGTTTAAAAATGGTAGTATCACTAGTGGCAAAAATGCATTTTATAATAGTCATTCATATCGGTTATAAGCGACCTGATGTTAAAAGTGACGCGGTGGCAGTTTTGTAATTAAAATTACAATTTTTACATCGGTTTCCACAGGAACCGATATAGAAACAAAATCTTTGCATCTTTCATATCGGTTCTGTTCCATAACCGTTATAAAAAAGTCTAATTTGCCTTTTTTATATCGGGTCACACTTTCACCCGTTATAGAAAACGCAAACACAAGAGGCAATTAATTCATTCGCCTCCAAACATTCGTAACCATCGCGCTTCATCGTCTTCCTCTCCTCTCCAAACATTCGCCTCCAAACATTCGTAACCCAAACGCACCGTTTGACAACGTCTTCCTCTCCCAGTACCGTACCTCTCCCTCTCGTTGCATCTCTCCCTCTCGCGCGCTACAAGTTCTTCGTCTCTCCCTCTCGCGCGCTACAAGTTCTGCGTCTCTCCTTCTCGCTGTGTCTCTCCCTCTTCGCCACAGCACCACCGTCGCCACAGCACCATCGTCGCCACAGCACCACCGCTGCAACTAGGTAAACTCTTCTTTCACCTTTGTGTATTTTAGGGTTTAACGGTTCTGATTTTAGGGTTTAACCGTCGCCACAGCACCACTCCCTTTCAATGACCCATTCGCGTACCACCATCTCTCCCTCTCGCTGAAACTCGCTACGAGCTCGCTGCAACTCGCTGGGTACAATTCCTTTTGCTGAAACTCCTACGAAACTACTGCAACTTGCTAGGTACAACTCTGATTTTAGGGTTCCCTATTTTTATTTTTGCAACTTTTGAGTTACACAATGAATTGTTCTTCGCTATTTTGTTGGATTTGTGAATTTTAGGGTTACAAGATTGGGATTTGTGGTCTTTTTTTGGGGTTTTCTGTTATGTGTTTGGATGATTTCTTGGTTGTTCAAGGGAACTGTTATTTGGGTTTGGGTTATGTTCTCTAGTGAAGTAGTATGATTTTCTTGGGTTGATTTGGTGAGGTTTTTATGAAGATTGTTTTTTCTTCTTGGAAGGTGTTGTTTTTGTTGTTTGATTTCTTCCTTTCGCTAAGTTCTTCAGCTTGTTAAATACATAGAGTTCATGTTTGATTTTTCATGTTTGAAACACTATTTTAATGAGGAAAATACATAGAGTTCATTTGAGATGATAAGATTGGGTTACCTTAATCTGTGGAGAGATGAATAAGATAATGTCAATGATAACATGTGCAGTAGCAGGATCATAGGTCTTGGCTAATGATTTGAGGTTGTAATTTGAGAATATGGTTGAAAACTAACTTCTTTTTTGTGTTCCCAATTCTGTTTATATGATTCTTTTCTAATTTATTATTGCTCTCGAATTTGAGGTTGATTTGTTATTACCATATGTCTTAGCTAATAATCTTTCCTAACCGAATGTCCCCTTCTTCAGATATTCTGATGTGTGAGCCTCACTTCTTCATTTATGTGCAGTTGTTGGGTCATTTTCATTCTCGCATTTTTGGTTCGTCTCTATGTTGCAGGAAAAAAGTTGATATGAAGGTACATCTTCTACTTCATACATCTATGTTTTATATCAGTGCACTACTTTGAAATAGAGAGATTTATTTAAGCTGCCTACAGAACAAAAAAGGTATCATATAGAGGTAGACATCTTTATAATCCTACAAGATATGAAATAAAAAGACTTATTTAAGCAATGCAACTTTTTTGGATGTTCTGGATGTTGATAATGCTAAACTTAGGAAAAAGTAAATAATAGTAAGCATCAATTTAGCTTTAGAAAACATGACCAATTTTTGTAATAATTAATTCAGCTTCATTTGAATATTTTGTCTAATTTAGAGGACCAAAAACATTGAATTTTAAGATAAGGCATGGCACTCATGCTTGTGTTTTTTCAAAAAAGGGAATCACCAAATATTTCTTTCTGAAGTCATGTTGCTTGTGTTTTTTTGAAAAAGGGAATCACCAAATAGTTCTTCTGTCTCAAGCACTAGCACTAGCAAAAATAAAAGATTATATATGTGGTATTTATTTTGTTGAAATCATGTTGCCTTCAGTTTCAGTTTATCTAGTTGCAACTTGCAATTACCAATATTTATTTTCTTATTTATTAGATGTTTCCACTGGGGTTGTTCGCTGATTTTTTCCTGCTTTTTTCCTTCTTTGCAGAGAATTCCAAGCTCCTCTACTCTATCTTTAATTACTTTGGTCTTTTTTCCACTACTACTATGCTTTCACTCTAGTTGGATCAATACTAGCTGCCTAAGTAGTTATGGATCGTAGTTGGTTCAATACTAGCCGTCTAAGTGATGAGTATGAGAAGGGCGTGGAAGAGTTTCTAGAATTTGCTAAAAGAAGTTGTCCAAAAAATAATCAAAACTTTATTTGTCCTTGTGTTAGCTGTAAGTTTTATTGTCCTTGTGTCAATTGTTTGAATACTGACAAACTAGTTGTTAAGAACATTCGCGGTCATCTTACTTGTGATGGCTTTAACAAGAGTTATACAAGGTGGATATGGCATGGTGAATCGTCAGGACTACCAAGCACATCCCAGAGAGAGGAGGTTAATGTAGATATGAATGATCGACTAGAAGAGATTATTCGAGATCTTGGACCAGTCTTTTCAGCAAACAAGTATGTATGATACTTTGTGCAGTGACAACGTAGAGTCGTTGTATCCGGGGTGCACCAAGTTCACACGGTTGTCAGCCGTGTTAAAATTGGTCAACCTAAAGGCAAAAAACGGGTGGACCGATACAAGTTTCACAAAATTGCTTGAGTTGCTGAAAGACATGCTTCCAGAAGGTAACACATTACCAGACCGAAACTATGAGGCGAAAAAGATATTGCGTCCTGTGGGTTTGGAGTATAAAAAAATACATGCATTTCCTAAAGATTGCATATTGTACAGGAAAGAATTTAAAGATAAGCATGCGTGTCCTACTTGTGGGACATCACGCTACAAAGTGAAAGATGATGATTCTAGTTGTGATGTGAGCACAAAGGGTTCTCCAGCAAAAGTTTTATAGTATCTTCCAATAATTCCAAGATTCAAGCGATTGTTTGCTAAAGCAAATGACTCAAAGAACATTAGGTGGCATTCAGATGAATGAATATGTGATGGACAGCTTCGCCATCCGGCCGACTCTTTGCAATGGAAGAAAATTAATTGTTTGTTTTCGGAATTCGGCAATGAGCCAAGAAACCTTAGACTTGGACTTGCTACGGATGGAATGAATCCGTACGGTAACTTAAGTAGTAACCATAGTTCATGGCCCGTTCTCTTGATAATTTACAATTTATCCCCTTGGTTGTGCATGAAGCGCAAATACATGATGATTTCGGGCCCAAAACAACCAGGGAATGCCATAGATGTTTACCTAAGTCCCTTGATTGAAGATTTGAGAATGCTATGGGAGGAAGGAGTTGATGTGTTTGACGGATATAGAAATGAGTATTTCAAGTTGCGTGCCATGTTATTTTGTACAATCAATGACTTTCCAGCATACGGGAACTTGTCTGGGTATAGTGTTAAGGGGCATACAGCATGCCCTATTTGTGAAGAAAACACATGTTATCATCAACTACAACATGGAAGGAAAACTGTTTACCTTGGACATCGTAGATTTCTCAGACATAATCATCTGTATCGGAGGTTGAAAAAAGCTTTTAATGGATATCAAGAGAATGAAATTGCTCCAAAAGCCTTAACTGGAGAAGAAGTTTATCAACGAGTTAAGGACATCAAGGTTATATTTGGAAAGTCGTAAAAACAATCTAATGAGAAAAATAAATGGAAGGAGAGGTCAGTGTTCTTTGATTTTCCATACTGGTCCAAACTTGATGTTAGACATTGTATTGACGTTTTGCACATGGAAAAAAATGTATGTGATAGTGTTATCAGAACGCTTCTCAACATTCAGGGAAAGACAAAGGATGGTGTGAATGCTCGATTAGATTTGGTTGTGATGGGTATTAGCGAGCAGTTAGCTCCGCAGCAAAGAGGTAAATCCACATATCTTCCCTCGGCATGTCATACATTTTCCAAAAAAGAGAAAAAAGTTTTTGTGAGTGTTTGCGTGGTGTCAAAGTACCGCAAGGTTACTCCTCAAATATCAAGGGACTTGTCTCGATGAAGGATCTCAAATTAGTTGGCCTAAAGTCTCATGATTGTCATGTCTTAATGCAACAACTTCTACCGGTGGCTATTCGTGACATTTTGCCTAAAAAAGCTCAACATGTCATAACTAGATTGTGCATATTCTTCAATGCTATATGTAGCAAAGTCATTGACCCTTTGAAGTTGGATGACTTGGAAAATGAGGCTGTCATTATATTGTGCCAATTGGAGATGTATTTTCCTCCTTTTTTTTGACATTATGGTTCACATAATTGTTCATCTAGTGAGGGAAATTAGATTGTGTGGCCCTGTTTATTTAAGGTGGATGTACCCAATTGAGCGATACATGAAAATATTGAAAGGGTATGTTAAGAACAATTATCGTCCTGAAGCATCTATCATTCAGAGGTACGTTGCAGAAGAAGCTATTGAGTTTTGTTTAGATTACATGTCTAAGGTGGAACCTATAGGGATTCCTAAGTCTTGTCATGAGGGAAGATGTGCAGGAAAGGGTACGCAAGGTTTAGCTATTAAGAGCATGAGTCGGGCAGAAGTTCTTCAGGCACATATGTATATATTGGGTGATAATAGGGTGATAATAGGCTAGAAAGGTAAATCCATTATGTCTTTTGGTACTTACTAATTAACCTATTATTATGTCTTTTGGTACTTTTTGTTTAGAAAGTAACCAATGATTAGGAAGTTCTTCCCCTGAGTTATTAGAACATTGATCTGCTGCATCACCTTCTGCTCTTCCCATGAAATTCTGAAATTATGCCTTTCTCATCCTCTGTTCCACTTCTCCAAGAAACTTAAAGCACATATAATCTTTTCTCATCCTCTGTTCCACTTCTTCAAGAAACATTTTTATCTATATTGCTATTTTACCATGGTCATGTGATTTATCCATGACTGAATATTTTCTTTGCGTGTTCTAAATCTAAACAAAAAGGATTAGGCATATTATATAACTATTGAGAATTAACTATATCAGTTTGCATCAGTTGATAGATATACTTAATTGGTTCATATTTAATTTCCAAATGTGAAGTTATGGTAGTTGTCTATTTACTGAGGTACTTTATGTAGTTGTGTTTCTTTTCAATGTTTTTTATGTTTGTTGATTTATTGGAAGTCTGATTATATAATAAGTGTGTTCTTTTTAAGTATGCTTATATGCTTGCAGTTCTTCTGTGGATTCTTTTCTTTGGTTTATTGATTTAACAGTATTTATGCTTGAATTTGTGCTTATTATCATATACCAGTAGTTAGTAGCTTTATGTAACATCCTCAAAATAATTAGTAGAATTATTTGGGTGTTAACCCAATTAAACTAATTTAATACTTGACGGGTAAATTAATTGAGTGCTAAAATTATTTATTGGTTGTCATCGGATCGTTAACCGGATAATACGGGTCAAGGAAGTTTTGGAATCGAAATAAGAGATTTAGATCAATATGATAATTGGACCACGTTAGCACTTATTTATTAAATAAATATGTGTGTGTGTGTTAAAGGAAGAAAAGAATTAAAAAGAAAGGAAGAAAGAAGGATAGATACGCGAACAGAGAAGAGGAACAGAGAGAAAAGGAAAAGAAGAGAAAAGAATAGGTGAAGGAGAAGAAGAGGAAAAAGGAAGTCCAAAGACTCGTCAAAATGACTTCCTTCCAACACGAAAAACGTTCAGCGTTACTTCCTCTTCGATTTGGTACCAAAATTATCATCATCAACTCCCCCTACACCAATCCACCATTTTCGAGTTTTATGGAGAGGAGGAAGAATCATGAGTTTTGTTCTTCATTTCCATACTTGGAAGGTTTGAGAAGTTCATACATCGGTTGGGTACTAGCTTGGAGTGGAAGAATTAGTGTTTCAAAGGTTAGGTTTTGAGAAATCAAATTTTGGGGTTTATGTGAATAGGAGCAATTTGGAGGTTAGGGATGATGAATAGTGTTTGTTGGAAGTCAAGTGGAATTTTGGAAATTCAAAGCTTAGGAATCGAGTTTGGGGTTTGCGAGAGGAGCTTGGAGCCTTAGGAGCCATTGTTGGTGTCTAGGTGCAAATTGGTACCGAGCGAGGATTTCTCGAGTCTCGCGAGCCGGATGGTCGAGGAGCAGAAAGATCGGAAGCGGATTTGGGCGTCGTCGGAGCGTGGAAGTTTATGCGGGGATTGTTCGTGTGGTTATTTGGAGATTTGAAGTCTCGGTGACTTCGGCCCGGTATCGGCTCTCGCTTCAAGGGTGAGTTTTACTCACGTTTAGGTTTTTAAATTAATAAACTTAAATTGTGAAATGTTTCGGTTTTGGTTCGCTGTCAAAAAAGTATTTTGTAAGAAAATCACGTTTTATGTCCAATTGGTTTTTGGATTGTTTTATTGATGATTTGATGATGATCATTGTTGTTTGAAAATGTTTTTGGACTGTTTTTATGTTGGGACTGGACTGGAACAGGTATCGAAATTGGTCGGAACGACGAAAAATGCGAAAACGGGATATAATACAATGCTGTCAAAAGCGCACGACCCGTGCGTCCCAGGCGCACGGACCGTGCGTGTCATTCTGTTTCTGTTTTTAAAAATGCATTACAGGGTGCACGACCCGTGCGTGTGGGAGCACGGACCGTGCACTGTGTTCTGTCCAAATTTTCCAAACTTGCCCGAAACGATCCCGATCTCTTCTAATCCTTTCCTAACCCTTCTATAATGATATTAGGCTTATAATGCCATGATTTTGGGTATGTTTCAAAAGGGTTTTATAAAATACTTTTGATGTTGAAATCGTTTCGAAAAACCGAATGATAGTACACGCGTGCGAATATGTTTATTAATAATAAAGCGGACTATGAGTCCTACGTGGTACGGTAACTGACGCGGGATGATTATTATTTATTCGTCTAAACCGGTCTACGATTCACGATATATATTATATCGACTATGGGAAACGGCCCGATGCGGGTGTTATGTTCAATTATTTGTCTGAGGTAAATGAACCTTGAGTTCATATGATTATAGATATATATATTATATCGCGTTTGGGTGACGACCCATGTTGACATACTAGGAGGGGAAGTCATGATCCCCTACCCTAGGCTCCGAGGCCAATAGTGAAACTATTATTGGTAAGGGGTTCGCCGGGATTAGTCTTGGGGCAGTCGGTGGTGTGTCAAAGAGTATTGAGTAACCTTTGCCGGGATTAGTCTTGGGGTAGTCGGTGGTACGTTACTGTTGTTTTGTAGTGTGGTTCGCCGGGATTAGTCTTGGGGCAGTCGGTGACGCACTGAGTTATAGCAGATTCGCCGGGATTAGTCTTGGGGGCAGTCGGTGGAATGCTATGTGTAAAATAATGCGGTTCATCGGGAGTTAGCGTTCGCGTAGTCGATGCCGTGTTGAGTTAACAATGTTTTAAAACTGGACCGAGAGCGCTAGTAGGGGCCTCGGTAGGACTCACTGAGATTGTATCTCATTGTTTATATGTTGTTGTTTTACAGATAAACAGGGAAAGTGGAGATCCAAGATGCACGAGTAGGTGGTACTCGGATGGTTGCTGAAGACTTAGCTTTATGCTTAAGTGTATATCTTTCCTTGTTATCTGTGTATCAAGACATTTTGTCTTTAGCGTTATGTATTTATTTCCGCTTTCTTGTACGATATTGAACACTGTATTTCACTGATGGTTTGTGGTCTTATTTTTGTTTAAGACTGTCCTGTTGTTATTCAGTGAAAATTTTATAGTGGTGTTCAGTATTTAAACAGGAAATATATCTCTGATGATTTAGGTTTGGTACACTTGGGTATTTTTACATGTTAAAAATACCGGGGTGTTACAATTGGTATCAGAGCAGTTCGACCTAGTCGGACTTAGTTTAGGGTTGAGTCGATTCCTTGTTAGTCCTTTTTGTAATTACACTTGTGATTCTAAGAGACATTGAGCCTGATCAACTTAATACTTAGTGCATCATAAGCGGAATTATGACAGGATGATCAAGACGCAATCCTCGACAAAAACCGGAATCTCCACTCGGTGCATCCTCAGGAAAGGTGGCATGACGGTGGAAGAATACACCGCTAAGTTTGAGAAGTTGTCTCAGTTTTACCGAATGGTAAGGTAGGTTCCGAACGAGGAATGGAAGATGCAGAAGTATAAGAGGGGCCTTCGTGCTTTTATGACTTATGGTCTCAGTTCTTATACTATTACCAATTTTGTTGCCTTAGTGCAACCAGCCTATGTCGCCGAGGATGATCTCATAAGGAGTATGGAAAAGGAAAGAAGGTAGTTGAGTTATCAACTCCGAATGTAAAGTCCAAAGATAATTTCATCAAAGGAAAAATAGGTGCAATTCTTCGATTCTTCAAAAGTCAGAAGATGTTCTAACCATGGAAAGCGTCACAGTGGTGGACGTAAGCAAAGATCTAATCGATGCTATTATTATAATGAAGAGGGTCACTATGGTAAAAAGTGCCCTGCAAGGAAGGGTTCCAAGGAGTCACGAGCAGCTCGAAGGCAATGACAAGTCAACACTCTGAATGCTTAGACAGTTACGAATGCTGACGGTATACTTAGAAGGATGGGAGTCCTATTCAATAACTCGATCAGTATATTATATGATTCGGGTACAACCTATTGCTGTATGTCCCGATCGCGTGTGAATCAGTTGGGATTAGCCTTATCATCGCTATCCGAGCCGATAACTATTTTAACTGCTGTTAAGGGTCGTGTCCAGACCTAATCTTTGAATAGAATTGTCTACTTGTCATAGGAGGCAGAAATTTCGTTGTAGAATTTATTGTTTGCCTATGAGAAGTGTGGACACCATTTTGGGTATGAATTGGATGACTGCAAATCATGTTGCAATCGACTGTGTTAATCAACTATCAGCTTCGCTTCAGAATCAGTTGAATTGTCTAGGACAAATTCTGAAGCGGTTACCTAGTTCACCTTAGACGGTCAATCTTCATTCCAAGGTGCGGAAGCACATGTTAGTATGTTATCTACATCCACTAAAACTAGTTTAGATTTGGCGAACATTCAGGTTGTGAATGACTTTCTGGATGTTTTCACGATGAAGTTTCTTCTGAACCTCCAGAGCGAGAGGTAGAGTTTACTATAGAATTGGTTCCTGGCACGGGATCAATATCTATTGTTTCTTATTGAATATTTCTTTAGAATTAAAGGAAATGGAGTCTCAACTTGAAGAGTCGATGTTAAAGAAATTCATTCGACCGAGTGCTTCTCTAAGGAGTGCTCTGTTTTGGTTAGTCAAAAGGAAAGATAGTAGTATGAGATTGTGCATTGATTATCGACAACTCAACAAAGTGACGATCAAGAATAAATATCCCTTACCAAGGATAGACGAGTTACTTGAGCAATTTGAGGTGCTGCAGTGTTTTCTAGAATTGATCTGAGGTCAGGATATCATCAAATAAAAGCTAGAGCCTTAGATATTCCGAAGACAGCATTCCGTACTAGGTATGGACATTATGTGTTTGTAGTGATGCCCTTCGGTTTGATTAATGCTCTAGCGGTACTCATGGATTACCTGAACCGAGTTTTCCTCAATTACCTAGATCAATTTGTAGTCATTTTCATTGATGGTATCTTGATGTGCTCGAAGACCATTGAGGAGCATGTCCAACATCTCCGCATTGTTCCGAAAGTACTCCGAGAAAATAAGTTGTACTTGAAACCTTCGAAGTGTGATTTTTGGGTGTCAGAGGTAAAGTCTTTGGGACATGTGATTTCCCAAGTCGGGAGTTTCTGTAGATCCCAGTAAGAAGGAAGCGGTGTTGAATGGAAGTGACCGACATCAGTCGCAGAGATCAAAAGTTTCTGAGTTTAGCCGATTACTATAGGAGATTTATTTGAGGGTTCTCACAGTTAGTTATTCCACTCACTCGACTAACTCGAAAGGGTCAACCATTTACGTGGGATGCTGATTATGAAGAATGTTTTCAAGAATTGAAGGTTAGGTTGACTTTTGCACCAATCCTGATTCTTCCGAATCCGTCTTTGAAACTCCAAATTTACGGCGATGTTTCTGGGAAGGGTTTAGGAGGTGTTCTTGTGCAGAATCAACAAGAGGTAGCTTATGCATCCAGACAGTTGAAGATCCATGAGGAGAATTATCCGACTCATGATTTGGAGTTGGTAGCTATTGTGTATGCACTGAAGATTTGGAGACGTTACCTATATGGGTCTCGTTTCGATGTCTTTAGTGATCACAAGAGTTTAAAGTATCTGTTTGATCAGAAAGAATTGAATAACAGGCGAAGGAGATGGGTTGAATTCCTGAAGGATTATGAATTCGTGTTGAAGTAGCATTCAAGAGAGGTCAATGTTGTAACGGATGCGCTGAGTAGGGAATCCATTCACATGGCAGAGTTAATGACGCGAGAAATGGAACTGTTAGAGTCTTTTAGATCTAAGTTGGGGTACATCCCTAAGTTTCCACTTTAGTGGCAAGGTTTTGGTGTTAACCTTTCGCTTGCGAATGTTAACGATCAGATAGTATTATGTGATTCCGCTTGATAAGTCAAACGTGAATACGAATATGAAAGTGAGGTGACTGTTGACTGTTTTTCACATTGCGATTAACCACCAAAGGATTAATTGATGGATCTGCTTGCAAGAGTCTGAAATTCCCGAAGTGAAGCTTGGGGTGCGGTATGATAGTTTTGAAAAATCATTTTTGTGAAAACCGGCATGCTAAAGTTAATTTTGGGAACGAATCAAGAGGTTAATAAAATCTGATTGAGGAAGAAAATTCTAGGAGGATTACTTAGGTTGAGGGGAAACCCTCGACGCTATTGACTAATTTGGAAAGGAATCGGGTGCGTCATTGGTAAAAACCTTATGGTGAAGTTGCAATAGAGGAAAAAGAGCTCTGAGTTCTGTTTGATAGTTGTTTTGAGAACAACAGAGGTGATTTTCATTACGTTCAAATGTATTTGTTGTCCCCACGGTTTATTTCTACGTTTAAGATAAACGTTTCTGGTAAATCCTCATTTCATCTTCTTTCGAAAAGTATTATCTCGAAATCTTGGGGGCGAGTCAAGAAGTTTCACAAGTGACTTTTTTGTCACATTGTCGGTGTGTACGAGAACCGTTAAGGATATTAGAAGATTTGTTGAGAAAGTGTTTACACCCTTCGAGGAAATCGTGTTTGTTTTTACCTCTACCGAGGAGTACTTTGATTTAGATTAATCAAAGTTGGGGAGCAAGTGAGGAATGAAGCTTCGGAAGTGTTTTC
Organism: Astragalus membranaceus; assembly: GCA_039519185.1. Taxonomy (NCBI): domain Eukaryota; kingdom Viridiplantae; phylum Streptophyta; class Magnoliopsida; order Fabales; family Fabaceae; genus Astragalus; species Astragalus membranaceus. Next base: position 130,852,948 of record CM076849.1, read on the forward strand.
GAACGCGGTGCCGAGCCTATGTAGGCGAAAGAGGAGTTTCTCGTGTTGATTCGTAACAAGAGAGTTCAGACTGTAATCTTAGAAGCGTTCTAGGGTAGTAGTCGAACATACTTAGAGATTGGGGTGCCAACTTGGGAAGAGTTTCTACACTCATTTCGCTAATTCAAGATTGTTTTTCATCAAATTGAGGCATTTCTGAGAATGTCGATTCTCGGTTAGTCGAATAAAGGACTCGACGAAATTTTGAGGACAAAATTCTTTCAAGTTGGGGAGAATGTAACATCCTCAAAATAATTAGTAGAATTATTTGGGTGTTAACCCAATTAAACTAATTTAGTACCTGACGGGTAAATTTATTGAGTGCTAAAATTATTTATTGGTTGTCATCGGATCGTTAACCAGATAATACGGGTCAAGGAAGTTTTGGAATCGAAATAAGAGATTTAGATCAATATGATAATTGGACCACGTTAGCACTTATTTATTAAATAAATATGTGTGTGTGTGTGTGTGTGTTAAAGGAAGAAAAGAATTAAAAAGAAAGGAAGAAAGGAGGATAGATACGCGAACAGAGAGAAGAGAAATAGAGAGAAAAGGAAAAGAAGAGAAAAGAATGGGTGAAGGAGAAGAAGAGGAAAAAGGAAGTCCAAAGGCTCATCAAAATGACTTCCTTCCAACACGAAAAACGTTCAGCGTTACTTCCTCTTCGATTTGGTACCAAAATTATCATCATCAACTCCCCCTACACCAATCCACCATTTTCAAGTTTTATGGAGAGGAGGAAGAATCATGAGTTTTGTTCTTCATTTCCATACTTGGAAGGTTTGAGGAGTTCATACATCGGTTGGGTACTAGCTTGGAGTGGAAGAATTAGTGTTTCAAAGGTTAGGTTTTGAGAAATCAAATTTTGGGGTTTATGTGAATAGGAGCAATGTGGAGGTTAGGGATGATGAATAGTGTTTGTTGGAAGTCAAGTGGAATTTTGGAAATTCAAAGCTTAGGAATCGAGTTTGGGGTTTGCGAGAGGAGCTTGGAGCCTTAGGAGCCATTGTTGGTGTCTAGGTGCAAATTGGTACCGAGCGAGGATTTCTCGAGTCTCGCGAGCCGGATGGTCGAGGAGCGGAAAGATCGGAAGCGGATTTGGGCGTCGTCGGAGCGTGGAAGTTTATGCGGGGATTGTTCGTGTGGTTATTTGGAGATTTGAAGTCTCAGTGACTTCGGCCCGGTATCAGCTCTCGCTTCAAGGGTGAGTTTTACTCACGTTTAGGTTTTTAAATTAATAAACTTAAATTGTGAAATGTTTCGGTTTTGGTTCGTTGTCGAAAAAGTATTTTGTACGAAAATCACGTTTTATGTCCAATTGGTTTTTGGATTGTTTGATTGATGATTTGATGATGATCATTGTTGTTTGAAAATGTTTTTGGACTGTTTTTATGTTGGGACTGGACTGGAACAGGTATCGGAATTGGTCGGAACGACGAAAAATGCGAAAACGGATAAAATACAATGCTGTCAAAAGCGCACGATCCGTGCGTCCCAGGCGCACGGACCGTGCGTGTCATTCTGTTTCTGTTTTCAAAAATGCATTACAGGGCGCACGACCCGTGCGTGTGGGAGCACGGACCGTGCACTGTGTTCTGTCCAAATTTTCCAAACTTGCCCGTAACGATCCAAATTTCGACTATGGGAAACGGCCCGATGCAGGTGTTATGTTCAATTATTTGTCTGAGGTAAATGAACCTTGAGTTCATATGATTATAGATATATATATTATATCGAGTTTGGGTGACGACCCATGTTGACATACTAGGAGGGGCAGTCATGATCCCCTACCCTAGGCTCCGAGGCCAATAGTGAAACTATTATTGGTAAGGGGTTCGCCGGGATTAGTCTTGGGGCAGTCGGTGGTGTGTCAAAGAGTATTGAGTAACGTTCGCCGGGATTAGTCTTGGGGCAGTCGGTGGTACGTTACTGTTGTTTTGTAGTGTGGTTCGCCGGGATTAGTCTTGGGGCAGTCGGTGACGCACTGAGTTATAGCAGATTCGCCGGGATTAGTCTTGGGGCAGTCGGTGGAATGCTATGTGTAAAATAATGCGGTTCATCGGGAGTTAGCGTTCGCGCAGTCGATGCCGTGTTGAGTTAACAATGTTTTAAAACTGGACCGAGAGCGCTAGTAGGGGTCTCGGTAGGACTCACTGAGATTGTATCTCACTGTTTATATGTTGTTGTTTTACAGATAAACAGGGAAAGTGGAGATCCAAGATGCACGAGTAGGTGGTACTAGGATGGTTGCTGAAGACTTAGCTTTATGCTTAAGTGTATATCTTTCCTTGTTATCTGTGTATCAAGACATTTTGTCTTTAGCGTTATGTATTTATTTCCGCTTTCTTGTACGATATTGAACACTGTATTTCACTGATGGTTTGTGGTCTTATTTTTGTTTAAGACTGTCCTTTTGTTATTTAGTGAAAATTTTATAGTGGTGTTCAGTATTTAAATAGGAAATATATCTCTGATGATTTAGGTTTGGTACACTTGGGTATTTTTACATGTTAAAAATACCGGGGTGTTACACTTTATATTAGCATCAAATCAGAAGCTATCATGGTAATAGGAGGTTGCATATTAAATTACTCACATGAGAAGCTATTTCTGCATTGAGGTACAATACTGAGTGTCTTTAATTTTGCAATTCTTAACACGGGATAGCAATTTCACATGTGATGGAGTGTCTTTCTCCATAATGCATTAACAATGCTGCCCAAGGAGTCTATTTCTGCATTCAGGCACAATACAAAAATGAGTGTATTTCTGCATTAACAATGCTTCCCCTGATTTTTTATCATTGCCGTCTATTTTGATGTTGTTGATTGACCTATTTGAAATTTCTGATAGGGACTTAGCTATTATGAGCCTAAGGCCCTCGTAGAGTAGTATTTAAGGGACTTAGCTATTTGAAATTTCTGAAGCTTTATCGTTGATTGTTGATTGCCGTCTGTTTTGATGTTTGACATTCATGTTTTCTTGTGCAGTGGTTGTTCCGGACACGTTTGGCTGCTGCAACTGCTTTTCATTTGAAGCAATATCAGTCAATCCAACCCAGTGGATTACTCAGTTGGCTCCAGATGGATTTCGAAGTTGGTTGTGATAGTTGTGTGTATTGTTTTCACTTTTCACTATTTTGTTCCTTGTACCTGTAGTATTTGTACATGGGCTTACCAACTTGAGTCAATTGAAAACTTTGTTTCCCTTCTTGACAAGTATTCTAACCGTGTAAGTTAACTTGGTTTCTTCTTTTTATTTGTTAATGCCTAACCCCTCTCTCCTTCATGGTGTTGTTGTCTTGTAGAAGCTAGCTTTATCCAATGATGAAATTTCTTTCTGTTAGGATGTTCTAATCATAGCATTTTGTGTTATGTCCACTACAAGAAAATCGACGATTTCCGACGGCATTTTTCGTCGCAAATGCAGCGATTTTCGTCGGAAATTGACGTTTCCGACGAACTTTCCGACGGACAAAAAGCCGTCGCAAAATCGCTCGTCACAAATCGTTTCCGACGGATTTTTTTGTCGCAAATGACTCCGTCGCAAAATCGTCGGAAATCCGTCGCAAAATTTCGTCGCAAATTCGTCGCAAATCCGTCACAAATGTTCGTCGCAAATTCGTCGCAAAAAACCATTTCCGATGAAAATTTCCGTCGGAAATCCGTCGAAATTTTTTAAAAAAAAATCAAAAAAAAAATTAAATCTTCTGAAGTAGAAAATCATTTAGCAGAAATTACAGTAATAATCGAGCAACAATACAAGGCTATATATATCATAGAAAGCACCAATCATTTGCAAGTCACAGGAAGGCATGCAGGTCCACCCTCAAATTCTTGGATCATTTAGATTGAATATCACAGGAAGGCATGCAGGTTCCATCAAATTATACATATGAGATGCAGGTAAAACTATTCTTCTCTGATGATGCTTACCAATAGTGCCTGGAAGCATGGGAAAAAAATAGATTTGTGCTTTAAAGCTGGGAGGTGTTGCACAAGTCAAGGATAACATGCCTGCAAAGAGAATGCACTGTTATTAAGAATTTGATTCCCATGTTGCATAGTGCACACTATTACTAGGTAACCTTATGTCTGAAAAATTGAGTGACTGATTCATAGCATAAAGGGAATTTATGGACCATAAAATAAAACACAGTTACAGCATTCTCAAATAGAACTGAATCATAACACAATTCAATCACTGGAAATAAAGCATTCTTAACATTTCAATGGCCATCTTGTAGAATCCAAAGGTGACAAAACAAAGTAGAACAATACCCAACTCAAGAATTAGCAACAATATGTTCATTATCATTGTTTCATTCATCAACTGCTAGCTCAAATCTACACACCTAAAGATCATATGCATGATAAATATGAATCTGAATACAAATATTACCTTGGAGTATGATCACAATGCAGAAGACGGAAGTGAAAACCAAGGCAAACATGCTGCTACTGGAACCGGAAGACTGCGAGGATTTAGCATGGCAATAGACGAGAATCAGCTCCTTTATTAGTGATTCTCATCACCTGCCAATAGACAGAACATAAACAAGGATAACTAAATACATAGTGAACATTAGAGAAATATCAGCTCCTTTAACCTTAAGAAGTTTCTGTTAAATAAATGGAAAAAGAAAGGTTAAAGAACATAAGAGCAAATTAGCAGGTATTACACCTTCTCAACACCAACAAAAAGAAAGGTAACGACCACAACAAAAAAACATTCACTCATTCTAAGATCAACATGATCAACAATACTCAAACAACCTATAAGACTACAAAAGTTTCTGCTTGTAGCGACCGAAAAATCCGAAGGAGGGATTCTTCGTTTTTTTGAACAATGGAGTCGCCATCAATATTTATTTTTAGGAAAACATTGAAAAAACCTTTGTTTTTGGGTTCGGGGGTCGATTAAGTGCGGGGAAGGTACTAGCACCCCCACAACATCCTAAAAAGGTTACCTTTTAATTTAATGTGTAGAAAAATTAGTTTAAAGAAAACATTTTAATTTACCCTTTTTATTATTTGCGAAAAAACGGAAAGAAAGACTTAATAAAAATTTTAGTTTTTTTTTTTTTTGCGCTCGACAGGAGTGGGCCCCTGCTCCTACGTATCTCCGGGTGCGATGGAGAAATCAAAGCTACGTAGTTCTCGGGTAGAAAATATTTGTGTGTTGGTATTTTTTATTTTTTGAAAAAAATTTGCGAAAACTAGGGGCCGCTCGTGGTGACCAAACAGATAAATCCAGAGTGGTTACCACTAATAGCCTATTTGAAAAAAGAAGGTGTTTACAGCGTTCAAACGAGCTGAGCCCAGAGTGACCGCTATAAATAACCAATTTGTGATCGCGTGCTTGTTTGTTCGGAAAATGCTTACCGGGAAAACGTGATAAAAAAATGGATTTGAGATTATGTTTGTGTGTGTTTTTTTGTTGATTGAAAGTCCTTTTTTTTTTGAAGTTTAGGCGGGTGTTCATGATGATCAAACGAGTAACCTCAGAGTGATCACTACTACTAATCCAATTTGAAAATGAAGGTTATTCCTATCGGTCAAACAAGCTAAGCTCAGAGTGACCGTTAGTAACAACCTATTTTTGTGTGATTGTGATTATTTGAAAGAAAGAAAAGTGCTTTGAAAGCATTATGGTGTAAATAAAAGCGGAATGGGTGATAGTAAAAGGGGAGGTACAGTTAACAACAAGGAGTGTTGTATCAAAAATGGGGGGTGCGAATAGTGAGACCAAATCGTTTTTGGTGAACTAGGTTGTGTTTAAAAAAGGGTGGGCTTGTAGTCAAAAAAATGGATGGGCTTGCTGTCAAAAAAAGGGGGTGTTGTTTTGGCTAAAAGCGTGGGTGTGCAAACAGCAGTTTGATGGTTAACAATTATCATACATGACCTAGAAGTAGAAACTTATGATTCAGTTTTTTTTTTTAAAAAAGAAACTACATTCTGATTTTTTTATTTAACAAAGGACAAGTTTGTTCATCAAACATTTTAGAAAACTAAAAAAACTGTGTTTTTTTTGGAAAAAAAAAGGGTGTCAAACAAGCTTTAAATTAATGGTTTCAACGCCTCTTTATAAACATTTGATAGAATTAATTTTGGGTTTTTTTATTTAAGAAGTTGTTGGTCTGACCAATATTATTTTGTTGACTAAAATAAAATCCATTATTGCTATATTGTTGGAAAAAAATGGTTTTGCTGTTTTTTTTTCCAAAAAAAAAGGAAGAGGGAATCATAATGGGAACTTAAATGGGTGATTATACCAAATAGAATATTAAGAACATTTCAATTCTTACTGTCCCTGTGGGCTTTTAACATTATTTATATATAAAAAAAATAAGAAAAGTAAATATCATGTGCAGATGCATATGGAAAAAGAAACATCACATGAGTAATAACAACATACTACATTTTTGAAATAGTCTAAAACATGAGCAGACTGAAACAGTAAGATTATGGACAGCATTAAATAAATAATTACAGAAAAGAAAGAACAAGAATGAGATAAAAATAAAGTCATTACCAAATGTTCCTGTACAATGAATCACATTTTCCAGATCTCATCAATAACAACAGCAGCCGAAAAAGTCCCCAGATCTCACCAACAATGAATCACATTTTTCAGATCTCACTAACGACAATATCATAATAAAAAAATGAAAATTACAGAGAAAGAGAGAAGACGAAAAATAGGAAAAAGACTAGCTAATCACTCTTTCTCTTTGACTATTTCACTGAGACTCAAAAATTGATGTTCTTCCTTTCTGAATCTCCCCCCTCCAACCCTTCTTTTTTGCTTCAAGGTCGTGGCCCGTATTTATACTACAAAAACCGTACCTTTGTCATGCTTCCCTCTTTTCGAACTGTCCTTCACCATACCCTGTTGCTTCTTCCTTGCTTCGAGACTGGCTTGATATGACAGAGAGGGTAGAGTTTTTCTGAGGAGGGGAAAAGGGCATGATGGAAGATTAGGGTTAGGTGAGAGTGGTTGGTGAAGGCATGTGAGAGGGAAAGAGGGAATGGGGCGTGAAAGAGGGAGAGAAACATGGGAGACGCAGAGAGAGAAGGGTAGCATGCGAAGGAGATGGGAGAGGAAGCGTGTGAATGGGGGATGGGGAAGTGAAAGGTGAAGTGAGGTGTGTGAGTGGGAAAGAGAGAGTGATAGAAATGTGGGAGAGGAAAAGAGAGATGGGGAGCCGTGTGAGTGGGAAGAGAGAGAGAAGGGAAACGTGTGGGGAAAGAGGAAATGTGTGGGGAAGGGAAAAATGCGAATTCCAATGAGGAGAGGAGTAAAGTGTGGCCGAAATTTAGGGAAAGGGAGTGGGGTGGTTTCGAGTTTGACTAGGTTTTAGTGGGGTAGTTGAAATTTTTTAGGGTTAAAGGGGGGGTGGCCGAATTAGGGTTTTGGTGGAGGGGAAATGGGTATGGGTTGGATAGTAATTAGGGTTAGGAGGAGTTGGGTTATGGGTTGGATAGGAATTAGGGTTTGGGGCGAATTGGGCTAGTTTTTTTGGTTGGGTTGGGTTTCTGATGGCCTAATCCTGATTGCACCTCATCTTTTTTTTAACAGACCCCCCTCCATTTTCTCCTTTACTTATTTTTTTGTTTCTTCACTTCTAATTAATATATTTTTTTGGTTAAAAACTTGTGGCAACTAAAATAAAATAATACATGACATAAAAATAAAAATGATTATTATTTTTATTAAAAGTAAAATCTCTCATTTTTGATCGGACAAAATTAGGGTATTACACTGCTTTCATACTATAGTGCTATAAATTAATTTAATTAACAAATAGTTGGAAGAAAGAAGCATGTTTTTGAGTCACATTTATTTTCAAACAAAGCCAAGCATCTGAAAGTATAGTATGCAAAGGAATAAATGTAGCACTTTGTTTAAGCTTACATTGATAGTGGGAAGTTGCAGCCAAACAAAGAGTGCAAACTTTAAGTGATAATAGAGTGGAATCCTGGTTAAATATGGTGAAAAAATCCATAAGACGCCCAACCAACAAAGCTTCACAAATCCTGATATGAGGTTGTGAGGTATTTTGATAGTTCTGGCCCTCTTTTCTGCCTAATGCATCTTCATTGAAGAGCTTTCCATCTTTCACACCTTCCAACCGTCCATAATCCACAAGGTCCTTCTCAATGCATATTCCTTCAATGAAGATATTGTCCCTGAGCAGAGTGCACTGGAAAGATCAAATCATAAGTTCTTAAGAAGAGGAAACAGCGGAAAGGGAAGAAAGAAAAGGTCACTTCAGATGAAATAAAGCCCATTAGCCCATTCAGAAGCTTATAACATCCTGGAAACCAACTCTTTACCAAAGGGAAAAAGTTTCAGAACACTGAAAAAGTAGATCATATATAATCAATGTTTGTCCCCAAGGCACATAGTCTCCAACGTGTGATAAGGATGAAGCTTTATACCTTGTAGCTTCCATAGTGAAAAAGTTTCTTTTCCTATATTTACCATACATCTGTCCCAGTATGTTTCAGTGATTTAAGTAAAGGAATAACTACAGATGTTACATCATTTATCCGAATAGGATCCGTCTTCCGTCCTTCCAGGAAGTGCATAATAAATATTAGTTTCTTGCTCCTAGATCTCTACAAGCACACACATACACGTGTACAAATTTGCATTTGTTTAATAATAAGGGTATGTTTGACATACTTGACCAGATATTCCATTTTTATGTGTTTTTATTTAAGACATCAACCTGGTTAGGACAATTGGCCACAAGGTTGTCCAGAAAAGGTGGAAAGAACCACTGGTTGAATTGTAGATGTATAAACTGAAATATAAACATCATGACTACAGAACAAGAAAAAGGCCAATTGGAATTGAAACCTTGAGCAAATGGACACAAGGGACACAAATTCACAATCAATATAAGGTTGTCAAAGCAAAAGAAAGTGTCACCCAAATAATGCATACCTTCTTCCAAAAAAATTTTCCACTTCCAGTAGGAGCTTCAGAAGAGTATGCAGTATTCGTAGAGACCTTCTTCCAAAATTCTTTTCCACTTCCAGTAGGAGCTTCAGAAGAGTATGCAGTATTCGTAGAGAGCTAAGGACAATAACAACCTATGAGAGAATGGAAAAATACGTCACCAGAGGTTATAGAATAGAAAACAAGAGGAAAATAACTAGACATAAAATTACTTTCATGAACTTAAGAAACCAATATGGTAACTTTGTGTGGGGATACTTTCAAATTAAAATATCTCCAAAGCATAAGATTATATGAGCCAATAATGATCCAATATTCCCTTAAATTAATAAAAAACCTTTTGGAGAAATCATAACTCACAAGTAGTCAGGTACAAGAAGTCAACAACATTGCAAACAAGATGGCCACGTAACTATTTACTATAAATTTAAAACTATCACAACTGCATTTTAGAGACCAGATATATCAGAAGTCTCATCTATATTGTATAAAGTTTATGGCTCAAATGTTATGAACTTCATGTTAAGGGAAGAGTTTCTGAGACATGGATGGTTAACACTCACAAAATCCAACACTTTCGACTCATCGTATGCTTAATATACACCATTCAAGAATCAAATTTTCAAGTAACTAGTTTCATGACTGTGTTTGACAAACTTTAAATCCAATTCAAATCAGTTAAGACTAAGCGTCAGATCTAAAACCAATGAAAACCGTGTTTGACAACAACAAAGAATCACTATTTTCTCTACAAATATCTGAAAATGGGAATTAGATTAAAAACTAGGAGGCAGTTTTGTAATTAAAAGTAAAAATAGGAAATAAAAACAAAAAATGTTTTCTTAAACCAAACCGATCTTGAGAACCAGCAGATCCATTATAATAGCTAACTCATTATTTTTCTGTAATGCTACTGCTTAAAAAGGAAAATGAAATACCCACAGGTAACAGTAAAATAAGCTTGCGAGAAATTTAAAAAGAGAACATTTATTCAAGATAGTATAAAAGTACTCACGTTTTTCATACTACATAGATCAAGTAACGGTGCTATCAAAGTTTCCACCGCATATGTTCCATCAGCAATCTGCAACACATAACAATAACCGGATCATATGCAACCTCAACAACCATGATTGAACAATAGAAATCAGCTCAATAACAAGAGAATTCAATACGAAACCATGAAAAGCAATCAGATCGAGAACTCCTCCTAAAGGCACAATAAACAATGAAAAATAAAAGTAAAAAACTTCCACAACAGATCTATAAACCCCATATATATAACAATGAAACCCCTTTAAATAATTATGTGCAAAAACCAACAGGGAAGCAACAAAATTATAGCCTACCAAATAATACTGACTCGGTCCATGCAAGATTTTTACCTCGTGTTATTTGGAAAAGGTTCAGAAAAATAAAATAAAGGCATTCTCTTTTTTAAGCAAAACTACTGTTTAATGCCTGGAATATTTCAATGGTCTAGAAATATGCAACTTCGAATATGAATTCTAAAGGATAATACACACAGATATATGGTTGAACTAATACCTTTCTCAATGCATGGTAAAGATTTGACACCTTTGCGGCTTCTGGAGTATGAAAGGGCAAAATTAATTAGGTGAGCATCACATGTTATAGCATGAATGCTATATCTTGAATGTTTTTCTCTTTTCCTCCCTCAGTCTATTCCTGACAATCAATGGTGAATAACAAACAACTGTATCAGATATTGAAAGAAATTTGCTAATTAGAATCAATAAAAGAAACCGATTTAAGCTCCTGAAATTGTAATAACAGCAATAAAATTACTAGGACACATAATGGGAGATTCTAATTTCCTACCAAGTACAAAAATTAACTAAAGACAACTGAGTCAAATATGGATGTCAACTGATTTTAGATTTTGTATATAATGCTCAGAATTCTCAACTTACATCCATAATCCATATATACAATTAACCAACTTACGGACATCAATACATGCAATTATACATAAAGAAGACCTTAAAAACTTAAAACTACAATTTTATACATAAATATTTAGCAGTCACACTTCATAAAACCAAATGATGAACATTTGTTATGAAATAAACCCAGTTAGCTTCAAGTAACTATCACATTTGAAATTCTATATACGAAATAAACCCTTACCAATAGAAAACAGAGTCACACCAACAGAATCAAAAACTGAAAAACGAAAATCTTCAAGTCAAAAGAAGTAAAGACCGAGTGAACACCAACAAAAGAACTTACCACACGAGCAGATCCTGAATGCATCACTCACCACACAGCGCAACCCTTCCGATCTGGACGTACCTCTTGAACGGCTGAACAAGCCACAAACAATTATAATTAGGGTTTTTGATTAAAGAAAATCAGTGAAGAGGAAGTTAGGGTTTTTCATTAAAGCAAATCAGTAAAGATGAAGTTAGGGTTTTTGATTCAACCAAAAATTGGGGGTTTCCTATCAAATTGAATTAAAGTAGAAGAAAAAATCTACCTTTAAGAAGAAGGAGATGCGCTGGTTCATTGCTGAGAGAGGAGATGCGCTGGTTTCGTTGCTGAGAGGAGAGGAGGAGAGGCGCTGAGAGAGGAGGAAGAATTTGGGGCTTGAGGCGTTCAGAAGATGAAGGAAAACGATGGAGTGGTGGAGGGAGAAGATGAAGGAGAACGGAGGAAAGAGTGAGAGAGGAGTGGAACTACAAGAAAATCGAAAGCGACGGGTATGACTGAGGAGAGGAGGCGCGATAGATTTCGAAAATGGGAATGGAGGTTAGGGTTTGCAGAAAAGAGGGAGGTCCAGGGAGAAGGAGAGGTTTTGTGGCGGTGAGCTGATGAGAGAGTGGCGGTGGAGGGAGTTGGAGGATGGCGGAGGAGGGTTGATGTTGAGGGAACGTGAGATTGAGGGTGAGCGCAGAGAGCGAGAGGGAGAGTGAGGGCAGAGAGCGAGACTGAGAGTGAAAGTGAGATCGTATTTGGCTTTTGTTTAGTTTTAAGTGACAAATGTTTGCGACGAAAATTTTAGCATTTCCGAGGAAAATGTCCGTCGGAACGTAGCGACCATTTCAAATTTCGTCGCAAATGTGAGCGGGAAATAGGCTAAACATGTAGCGACGGCCGATTTCGTCGGAAACGTCAGCATTAGCGACGAAAATAAATTCCGTCGGAAAAAAATGGCAGGAAAGAGCACTTATTCTTGTAGTGGTCAAATATCTTCATGTGATTTTCCTTTTTGCATTCTAATAAAACTATCCTTTTGGTAACTTGTGCTGCTATATTCTTAATTTTATTCACATGCTAGCTTTGGCCTTTGTATTTTGTTTTTGAATTTGTCCATGCAGTATCTCTGAGCCTTTTGTGAATCTTCTTCGTCAGATAATAATTACGTTGTTTTTCAATTTGCGACTGTGTTTTTTGGGTCTATTCTATCTATGATGTTTAATGGAACGTTGCTTCTATGTACAGAGTCCTGTCCCATGTATGTTGCTGAACAGAAACCACTTTTTTTTTAAAAAAAAACCTCCAGTTTTAACATCGGTTCTTAATTCACCAGATGTTAAAAATCAGTATTTCATATCGGTTCCCATAGAAAACCGATGTCAAAAGCAGTTTTCATATCGGTTCCCATATAAAATCGATGTCAAATATACGCTTATATTTGATAAAAGACTGACTTTTCATAACAGGTCTACCGATACCCGATATAAAAACAACTTTTCGCATCGGTTCCGCACCCGATATGAAATGTCCCTATTTTGTATATCTCCTTTTTCTGCATCCGTTCAGGAACCGATATGAAATGTCTTTTTTCCATTAGTGTATTATGAAGCACGGGTATTGACTTGATAACACTTGGCGTTGGAATCTCGATTGGGGTTGCTCATTGTCTCCCGAGGAGAGGGTTGATCTTGACTTGCTTTTGGACATTTTATATCCGTTCCATTCTGACAATTTCGAGCAAGATCCTATGTGCGGATTCAACCATGTCCTATCAATAAGCATTGAATATTATAATATGATTTCTAGTTGTTGTCCCAAGATACATCATACGAGTCATATAGTCCCTCACAAATCTGTGTCTCACCAAGTCTTGAAACTAACTTCAAGCAAAAGGCAGACATTCATCCAAAGAGCCCAAGTCTTTCCACCATACCGAATACTAGGCCCGATTTAATACACCTTCTTCACCATACAACCACCTCATAAGCTCAAACCATACACTCTTCATGTCAGATAGTAACCTCCACTTCCATTTGCCAAGAAATGAAATATTAAAGATCTCGATCCATATTTCTAACCCCCAATCCTTCGAGTTCTTTCGGTAGGAAGATTCTACTCAAACGAACCCATCACATCTTCCGTACATCATCACTTCCTCCCCACAAGAAGTTGCGTTGAATTTGCCCCATTTCTTTGATTACTTTTTTAGGAGCCTTGAAGAAGGAGAAATAATTCAATCGGAGGCTTGCAAGGACTGAATTGATCAAAGTGATTCGTCCTCCTATTTGTCTACTTCGCTAGGTTGATAATATGTCCCGTAACTTTTTAAGTACCAAATGCCACGTAGAACTTAATCTAGGATTTTCTCCAACCTGTATACCAAGGAAGTTGAACGGTACATCCCCCAACTGGCAATAAAGAAACTGTGATGCCACTCTTAATTACTCCATATCAATGTTCATCCCCACTAGACAGTTTTTGTGGTCGTTTACCCGTAGTCCGGAAGCCATTTCGAACACTCTCAATACCCCTTTCAAACACCACAAGTTCTCCCGACAATTCTTACACATCATAATTGTGTTATCTGCGAACTCAACAATTAGAAATGAGATCATCCCTTAGAGGGAATACCTAAAAATATCCAGCTTCTATGCTTTTTTCAATCAGCTCCTTAAGACCTTCCGCAACGATGAGGAAAAGGAAAGGAGCCGAGGGGTCTCCTTGCCTTAACCCTTCCTCCATAAAGAATTGTGTCGTGGGATTACCATTAAATACATGCATTCATCCACAATCTCCACTCTTCATTGAACCCCATGATTCTTAACATATAGTCCAGGAAATTCCATCTCACTGAATCATACGCCTTTCTGAAGTACACCTTGAACATATATAACGACCACTTCTTCCTCTTAGCTAGTTTATTATTTCATTAGCCACTAGAACTCTGTCTAGAATTTTGCTCCCTTGCACAAAAGCGGTTTGCGATGGTGAGATAATCCCCGAGAGCACACCTTTGAGTCTAGCCACCTCTCCCCAACTTTCAGCAACTCAATTTGATTGCGTCTTCGTCTATATTTCACTGAGTTGTGAAAGAATTTTGTGTTCCCGTCTCCCTGTTGAATCCAATTAGCCCTAGCCTTAGACTAGTGCAAAATTAGGGATTGGGTGCAAAACTATGGACTTGGGTGTAAAAGAAAAGTTTCAGTGCGTCGAAAAATATTTTAATAAGAGTATTGGTGCTAACCTTCTTTTAGGGTGCGCGTTTTGACCATCGTATCTTGTTTGTTGAGCTGGATTATAAACCAACAAGATACGATAAGAAAATAGTTTATTCATTTACCTTCTAAAGTATATTTTAAAATATAAAAACATGAAATCTATTAAAAAGAAATATATATTAAAAAAAAATTGATATTAAATTAAAAATTAAAAATATTTGTACTTAATTTAAAATAAAATGTATGATTTTATGATAGGGATAATTTTGTCTTTTTCATAATCCAAATTAAAAAATTTATTGAAATTTTAAAAATTAAAATAAGTGATAAAAAATAAATTTATTATCAAAAAAGTATAAAAATAGAAGTTAATTTAATTTTTCAACAAGTGAAATATAGTTGTCACAAAGGTAATTTTAATATATATATATATATATCATTGTTTATTTTTATCTAAAATATATAATAGACTAACATATGTTATCTTTGTAGCTAAAATTGAATAATATATATTATCTTTTATCTTATCAGGTGTTGCACATCAAGCACATGATATGATAGTGTTATCTTGTCTCTATCTTTTCCTGACCACTAAATAGACCCTAAGCTTCTTTGATGATATGGAGACTGAGGAGATAAAGTGTGGGATATATAAAAGGTTATTTGAAATTGTTAGCGTTGAGGAAGATTCAAAATAGTGTTGAAGAACGGATAATTAGAAGGAAATGGTTTAAAAAAAATTAAGTGATTATCTATGTATATATATATATATATATATATACACACACAGAAATGTCACGTTTGTAAATATGTTTACAAAAGGGTAAAATGAGAAAAATAACAAAAGTTACCAGAGGGTGTATCACAGTAAAAGTTGGTGGTGTAGTTACTAAAGCCTAACTGTTTTTAGACTCATAGCCCAATTTAGATAGCCCTGCTTGGTCCGTTAGAAGAAGGGTTTTTTTTTTTATACCCCCATCAGCTTCCATGTACCCCCACCCAAAAACGTTATTCCAAAAATACCCCTGACATAAATTACAAAAATTGACTTTTGGAAGATTCTCTGGTGGGGGACCACTTAATCTGGAAATCGGATTTACCTAAATGGAAGGTAAATCCGATTAGCTGTAAATACGATTTAATTCTGATTCTGAGGCAAAATATTTACAAATCGGATTTAGCTAAATCCGATGCGAAATCGGATTTAGCTAAATCCGCCTTTATTGTTTAAGAAATCGGATATACCTGGTGAAGCTATATCCGATTTGTAAAAATTAGAAAACGGATTTACCTTTAAAGTCACCTAAATCCGCTTTGTTTTTTTTATTTTTAAATATATACTTTATAACTGTTGTTCTATTTTGAAATAAATACAGTGAATACAGAGTCGCAGGTCGTTCCTTTTGTGGTAGACACTACAGAGGCATTCTGGACAGAGAGGGTATATTTTTGAAACCAATTTTCTTAATTAAAGTTTGGTAGATATTTAATTAATTAAGTACCCCCATTTATCTATTTATTCTATTTTGTAGATTTTTTCTACACGCCAGGATGTTGAAGAGTGGGCTAACGCAGTTGGGAGGCGTATTGGAGTTGTGGTTATCATCGTAAGATCTGACAAAGCTGGAGGTAAAAGGGGTTCTAGAGATAAGATTATATTTGGTTGTGAGAAGCAAGGGAATTGGTCTAATGATTCTAGAGTTTTCGGGTCTAAAAGAAGAAGCTGTCCGTTTACATTGAGAGCTACTTGTACAAAACGTCATGGGGGTTGGCGTGTTAGTGTTAGGTGTGGTCTTCACACACATCAGTTGCTTACTACCCCGGTTGGGTCGACAGCTTTTGGTCGTTTAACTAAGCCGCAGAAAGCTATTGTTAATGAGCACACTGATTTGAATGTTGCCCCGAAAGATTGTCTTACTGCTTTGAAGAACCATTATCCGGACAACGTCACTTCTCTTCCTCAAATATATAGGCAGCGTTACGCCTATAGGTCTTCTAAGAGGGGTCCTAGAACGGACATTCAAGAGCTATTGAGATTGATTGAGACGCAAAATTATTTATGTTGGAGCAGAAAATTTGAGGGTTCCGATGTGGTCAGTGACATCATGTGGGCGCATCCCACTTCTATTAAGTTATTCCGGTTGTTTCCAAAGGTTCTTATTCTTGACACCACCTACAAGACCAACAAATACAATCTACCTCTATTGGAGATTGTAGGTGTCACTTCAACGGAGTTAACTTTCTCGGTTGCTTTTGCCTATATTTCACACGAGCTTGGAATTCATTTTACTTGGGCATTGCAGCAACTAAAAGAATTATTTGCCTTGCACGGACTTCAGCCTCAGGTGTTGTTGACTGATAGAGATCTTGGTCTTATGTCCGGTATTGTTGATGTCTTTCCTTCCGCTACAAATTTGTTATGTTCTTGGCACGTGACTAAAAATGTGAAAGCGAAGATTAAAGAGTTGGTGCATGTGGATAGGCAAAAGGACGTCATCTGTCTTTGGCATAACATTATTGATTCACTTGACGAGTCAGAGTACTCAGGTCACTTGAAGATTTTTGAGGACTCCTGCGTTGATTTGCCCGCTCTTATTAAGTATGTGCATGACACGTGGTTGACAAAGCATAAGGAAAGATTTATCTTGGCATGGACAAACCAGATCCCACACTTCGGGAATCAGACCACCAATAGGTATTTTTATCGTAGTTTAAATTTTTTTGACACGTGTTTAGTATTTTTATCGTAGTTTAAATTTTTTTGACACGTGTTTAGTATTTTTATCTTAGTTTAAATTTTTTTGACACGTGTTTAGTATTTTTATCTTAGTTTAAATTTTTTTGACACGTGTTTAGTATTTTTATCGTAGTTTAAATTTTTTTGACACGTGTTTAGTATTTTTATCGTAGTTTAAATTTTTTTGACACGTGTTTAGTATTTTTATCGTAGTTTAAATTTTTTTGACACGTGTTTAGTATTTTTATCTTAGTTTAAATTTTTTTGACACGTGTTTAGTATTTTTATCTTAGTTTAAATTTTTTTGACACGTGTTTAGTATTTTTATCTTAGTTTAAATTTTTTTGACACGTGTTTAGTATTTTTATCGTAGTTTAAATTTTTTTGACACGTGTTTATTGTTATTATTTAAGAGTCGAGTCAGCTCATTGGACTTTGAAGAGACAGTTGAGGACTTCTGGAGGTGACTTGTCTAAGTCTTTTACATCTATGCATGAGATGCTTACTATTCAATTTGATAAAGTCATCGGGTCTTTTCAAAGAAGCATCAACCGTATTGAAGTGGCTTCCAATACTCCTTTGTTTAAAAAGCTTCGCGGTCTTGTCTCTTTAAATGCTTTGGATCATATTGTTAAAGAGTTTTCAAAATCGACATCTGGGGTTGGATATGACAAAGCCCGCTGTGGGTGCATTATTAGAAAGACACATCTTCTTCCTTGTGCTTGTGAGCTAGGTGTGTACCATGTCTCCGGTACTCCTATTCCGTTGGATGTTATAGATGACCATTGGAAAAAATTGAGTTTGGATTCTATGGATGATAAATTCTCGCAGGAAAAATCGACTGACTGTGATATTTCTTACCAAATAGAGATGATTTGGGCGAGATATAATCGTATGACTCCTGAGGAGAGATTTGTATTCAAGAAACAACTTAATGAGCTTGCATTCCCTACCACTTCTTCAATGGTTGCACCACCATTTAAAGTTAAAACAAAAGGTGCACCAAAGAAGAAGAAGCAGAAATTATATGATGTCAAGCGTGATCCTTCTGGATGGGAGCATGTGGATGAGAAGATGAAACTGACTCAAGAATCTGGAACTTCTTCCAAAAATTCATCACAGCGGTCTTCTTGTATAAAATCATCACAGCGGTACACATATAAATATCGAATAAACATTAATTATAGTCATTCTAGAATAATTCTTCAAAGGCCTAACCTAACTTTCACTCACACTTTAAAAATAGAAACCCTAGAAGAAGCGAAACAAGAAACGTACGTAATCGTCGTTGGCACTGTAAGCTTGGATCAATATCAAATTTCATTTTGAATTTCTCAATCACATTATCCCCATTGTCGTGTGTGTGTGTGTGACATCATTACTCAAAGTAATCTTTATTATTTTGTTTGAGGTGGGTCGAGTTAATCGTGTTTATGACCATGTCTCTCTCATGAATATCTCTACTTTTTAAAATTGCTACACAAGATATTAGAATATACACATGTATGAAAACTATATAGCTACAGCCAAATAGCATGCATATACTAGCTATTATCATTTTTTTGAAACCTTAGATATGTAATGTCTTACGTATTCTAGAATGTTTAATTTATCTTGGCTTCTAAGACACATATGTGGGACTAGTTGATACGCATGTATAGTTGGCAATTAATGGACATGGTGTTAATTAATTAGAGATCGTGGCAAAGTATCCAAGTCAAAATGCATTGCTTTGAAGTCACAAAACATAACAAGAAAAAAAGAGTCAAAGATCTCTCTCTTTGTCCTCATGATAATATCTTTGCTTCTTCATTACCATTCAAACTTGAATTGTGATTTTGTTGCAAACACTAATGGAACGTGGGTAGCATGGTAACGCTTGTGCTTCCGTATCACAAATTGCTAGGGGAGCATATATATGTATGGTATGGGATCAAATAGGACATGACAAGACCTAAAAGTTAACATATATTCCATGTCATAATCTTGACTAGGGTTAAATCAATTCAACTCTATAAATGTAGCTATCATAGTGTCACTGTTTTAATTAGCGTTTTTGAACATATAAGCATTAAAATTTTGACTTTTGACTATAAAATCTCCATTCATACATGTAGCTTAAACTTGAAGTGAATTTCTCATGGAATGTTGTTTTCTTTGCAAACCCACTCACAAGAAAGAATGATAGTTGGTTGGTCTATATCTTTGTGGTCTTGTTTGTTGTTTATTCGATATGAAGTGGTTTTTTTTATAGTATCTTTGCATCACATTGGTTGGTGTTTTACATGTATGTTTTCTTTCTGCTCACACCTTTCCACTAATTATTGATTAATTGGTTAATATAGTCATCATTAATTCATGTTCATATATGCTTCGAAAGGTGGCAATCTAATAATCCAAGCAAGAATTGTTCGAAGCCAAGTGTTTGTGTATGCTTTATTCCTTATTTCACTATTAAGCGAAGGGAAATTAGAGAGAGAAAATTTGTGACAGTAACTGTGAAATTTGTGTCTAAGTTTGTCACTAAATATAATTGCCATGCCATAACTAACGTCGAAATTTATTTTTTTCATTACTACTTTTATTCACTAATTTAACTTTTTCATAGTAGTATTTTGTTCTTACCAACGTTGTGGAAGGATAAGAGGAGTACTCCCTCTGAGCACTTTTATAAGAAAAAAAACACTTTTTAGATTAATTGAATCATTAATGTATCTGAACTAAATTATAGTACAGATACATCAGTTATTCAATAAACTTAATTGTTTTGCCGTATATTTTAATATTGGAAGGTTGTGTAGAGATTGTGGAGAGGATGAATGCACGTATGTAGTAGTTCTTAGCCGGGTCAAAAGTGATATGCTTGTCTTATGAGTGGGTATAGAGCCTAGCTTTTGTATCTCTAGAGAGCACTCTTTTCCCCACTTGTAAGTGGATTGGAATGCAAATGGGTACTCTATTCTTTTTTTAGAGTTAAATAAGTTTTCCGTCTCAAACAATTTTATAATTTTATTTTTAGTCTTTATCAAATTTTTCACCGAGTTTTTTATTCCTAGCTACAAGTTTTTTAGCCACCAGATTTAGTTCCTATAAAATTAAAATAAACTGAAGTGTTATTGCATCAAACGTTGCATATACACTCTATGTGTTAGGATCGAAGTCTTTGAAGAAAAAATAAGCTCAAAACTTGAATTTTAGGTCCCTATTTCTTTTATTTTGCGTTTGAGTGTTTGGGGCTTAAAAATTCATAATTAATTCATCTCTTGTTGAAAAATTCTAAGTTTTCTAGAGGCGATGTTAATAATGTTAGTAAAAAAATTGAAGGGTAAACATAAGCTGACATTTTATAGAGAGTAAAACTACGACGACAAATATTGTGGGGATTAAAGTCGATGAAAAAATTTATAAAAACTAAGAAGAAAGCGGTGAAATTTTATAGAAATTACTAAAAACATATTTAACTCTTTTTATAAGCAAAATTTATTATAACAATACTATGAGTACTTTAACTCATACAAAAATCGTGCTATATAAGTGCATTTTAAGCGCCTTAGCTCTTGAATGGTTACACCAATCGTTTTTGGACGGTATGTAATTGATGCACAGTATCCATCGGCTTTGTCGGTTACTATTCTAGGTCGGGGAACTTGGCCGACCAGGTGTACTCGTCTTTGCCGGTTCGTGTGGTTCTCCCCTCCCAACAGAGTTTTTGTCATACCGAAAATTTGAATCCAAAACCTTATGACGAGATCCAACTCAATTACAATTTGGACCAACTCTGGTGTTACACTAATTAAAAAAGCATATCTAGAGTTTTATACATTATTAAATATTTAAAATATCACTTAAAGAGAAAGTAACAAATCTAATTTAATACTTCTAATCTAATCTATCTAATACTAGCAAATTGACATTTTTAGACATTCCACTATCGCGCCACATGTCCATTTTTTTGGCCATTTTAGACATTTTGCCACTAAAAGACAAAAATTCTCAATTTTTTTACAACTTTTTACTTTTTCTCTTACACACTTTCCCATCATCTCTCTCGTCTCTCTCTTTTTTTATTTATTTAATTTATTCTCTTCTCTCTCTCTCTCTCTCATAATATCACCTCTCTACTCTCTCCTTTCTTTTTCTTCTTCCATCTCTATTTATTCTCATTTACTTTCTATTTTATTCCACTTCAAACATATCTATCTAATACTAATCTAATCTAATCTCTAATACTAATCTAATACAATAGTATAAGCAACTCATATGCTAGCAAAATGTCAAAAATAATCCACTTATACAATTGCTAAGTGTCCAAAACCAACGATAAAAATGTAATCTATCTAATATCTAATCTAATACTAATATATCTAATCTAATCTAATATCTAATACTAATATAATAAAACAATATGCTAGAAAATTGACATTTTTAGACATTCCGCTTGCGCACCACGTGTCCATTTTTTTGGGCATTTTAGATATTTTGCCACTAAAAAACAAAAAATAGCAACTTTTGGCAGAAAAAGCTGACCAAAAAACTGCACAAAATTTGAGGAAAAAAAATTGGCAGCAGCTGCAAAAAAAAAGAAGCAAAAACTGCTTGCTATTTGCCGCGCTGACGCGCGTAGTCAGATTTTTTTCAAAACAAAATCTTTTTTTTTTAAATTTATTTTTTGTCAAAAATCAGTAATTACATAAACTTAATATTAAATTACATAGAATTTACTATTTACTATAATCTACTCAAACTACTAAAACCAATTAATTTACGATTAACAATTGTGAAAAAAAAGCGACACTGATGGAAATAGGTCAAATGCCATTTATAGAGTACAAAGTAAGAAAAATTCAAACACACCACTAATATAATTTGTGGAAGCGGTCGCATATGTAATTGGCAACTTCTCTATTTTCTTTTTTCTTTCTACTTCAATAAAAACAGATACCAATAAGACAATCATGCATGTTTTAAAACTCAGCTTCCCCACATTAATTTTGTATCCCCATTATCCACGTGTGTTTGCACAATGCAAAATGCTTGTTATCACGAGAACAATACCACGAAGCATCATGATTGGTATCGAATTTTTTTAAGGTTTAATTAGTGTACATATTCACCGTAAAAGTTAGGCTTAAAGGTCATTTTGGCCCCTGCAAAATACACATTAATCCATTTTGGCCCCTGCAAAATAAAAAACTTTAAAGAACCCCCTGTAAATTAGTTATTTGTTCAGTTAGGCCCTCGCTGTTAGTTTCTCCCTAACGTTGTTAGTGGTAGCCTACGTGGACTTCTGACTTGGCATCCACTCTGAACACGTGTGTAGCCACGTGGTTTGGTTAAAGGTCATTTATCTGTGCTTCTCTCTCTTTCTGAAAGCCATTAGAGGTCTACTTCTTCAGCTCAATTGATTGACAAAGGAAGGGGGTGCAGGAAGAAGACGACGGAAGAGGGTGCAGGAAGAAGACCACGGAAGAGGGTGCAGGAAGAAGCTGCTGATTGACGAAGGAAGAAGACGACGCTTCATTTTGGAAAAAAAAACAGGTTTGTACATGCTCTCGTACTCTATTGTTGTGTTGTCACTATTGTTTTCATTTCTGGGAAAGGGAAAGGGGACCACCATGTCATTGAGTGTGGTGTTGAAGTTTGGAGAGATTCTTTAATGCTTTTGCTTTATCCCTTTTATTTTAAGCTGAAAAGTCTATTTTATCCCTTTTGTAGTATAACTTGTTTAATGTCTATTTTGGTTCACTGATTGGCACCCTTTTTCTTACAGTAATGTCTATTACTGTTGTCTTCCACTATGGTGGAAAGTTTATTAAGAAAGAGACACTAGAGTACGAAGGAGGGGGTGAAATGGCTATTAAAGGTCAAGATGTGGACAAATGGAGTTATTTTGAAACTACTGATATAGTGAAGGATTTAGGGTATCAGTCTGGTACATATAGATTATGGTGGAAAGCTAATGAAGATGGGTTATTTAGGAAAATTTTAGGTGATGTTGATGCTTTAGATATAGTAGAGTATGCTACAAATAGGGGAGTTGAAGCTCATATATACTTAGAGAACTTTGAGCTATTTGGAAGTGTTGCTAATGAAATCAATGAGGAGCAACAGTATGCTAATGAGGAAGATAAAGATGAGGAATCCAATGATGATTACAGTGATGATGAACTTAAGGGTTTCCATTTAGATGATAGTGAAGAGGAGAGAGCACATGGGAAAGATGATGGTTTTGGTCCTGAAGATGAACACAACAGTGAGGAAGAAAAATTAGAGGAGGAACCACATACACCATATAGAGTTCCATCACCACCAATTGTATCTCTTAGTGGGTCTAAAATTGTGATTAATGGCACCCATATAGAGTGAAGTGTAGGGCAAAAAGAACACCAACCAAAAGAGGGGCTGGTGCAAGCTCAAGTGGAGTTGGTCCTAGCTCTAGTGGAGGGGGTGCAGGGTCTAGTAGAGTTCCTGTAGGCTCTACTGCACCAGATGATGATGCATACATATCTGAGGAATTGGGTAGCGTGACCCAAATAAAGAAGAGGAGGATGGAATGGGAAGTGCAAGGTATGACATGTTTAATCATCTTGAACTTGACAAGAATTACAAGTTCAAAGTGGGGTTGGAGTTTAAAAGTCTTGATGAGTTTAGAGATGCAATTATAGAATGGTCAATACTAAATGGTAAGGAGATAAAGTTTAAGAAAAATGACAAAAAGAGGGTGCAAGTGGAGTGCAAGCAAGGCTGTGGCTTTTATGCACGTGTCAGTAAAGTTGCACACAAATTCACCTTTAGGATGAAAACGTGGAGGGGGACCCACACATGTGCAAGAGTGTTAAATAATTGTAATGCTAGGAGTAGTTGGGTTGCAAAAACAGTGGCCAAAAGACTACAAACTACTGACAAGGTGAAGGTGAGAGAAGTGATGAATGACATTAGGGTAAACTACAAAGCTGGGATTACTTGGGGAAGAGCATGGAGGGCAAAAAAAATAGCAAAACGAATGGTTGAAGGTGATGTAGATAAACAGTATGATTTATTGTGGAAGTATGCAGCAGAGTTGAGGAGGGTAAATGAAGGAAACACTTGTAAAATCAATATGGTGAGGTCATCACTAGAGAGTGTGCCAAGATTTCAAAGTTTTTACTTTTGTTTTGATGGGTGCATGAAGGGGTTCCTTAAAGGATGTAGACCATTTATTTGTGTAGATGGATGCCATCTCAAAACCAAGTATGGTAGTCAACTTCTAGTAGCTGTAGGAAGAGATCCAAATGATGAGTATTTTCCATTTGCATTTGCCGTGGTTGAAACAGAATGTAAAGAGTCTTGGAGATTGTTTCTAACTTTGTTGTTAGAGGATATTGGTGAAGATAGAAGATGGATATTTATCTCTGACCGGCAAAAGGTAATGTCTATCTATTGGAGAATGTTTCTTTTCTGTTTTTCTGATTTTCTGTTTAATCATTAATCCTTTTTCTTTTCTGTTTTTCTGTTTTTATGTTGTAGGGTTTGATCCAAATGTTTGAGGAGATGGGGCTTGAGCATAGATTGTGTGTCATGCATTTATATATAAATTGCAAGAAGAAATTTGGTGGTGGAACTGTCATTAGGGATCTTATGACGGGGGCCTCAAAGGCAACATATATTCAAGCATGGCAAGCAAAGATGAATGCCCTGAAAAGAGTGGATGAGAAATGCTGGGAGTGGTTGATGGAAATTCCGACCAAATATTGGTGTAAGCATGCATTCCCTTTTTACCCTAAGTGTGATATAGTGATGAATAATCTAGCTGAAGCATTTAATAGCACAATTTTAACTGCTACAGATAAACCTATCCTTTCAATGTGTGAGTGGATTAGAGACTATTTGATGAATAGGATTACTAAGCAGAGATTGAAACTGAATAGATGGCCACATAGAGTAATGCCTAAACCTAGGATGAGGTTGGATGAGGAGGTTGAGGGAAGTTGCAATTGGGTTGCAACATGGGCTGGTGACCTTCAGTTTCAGGTCATTAGTATATTTGGAGGTAGAGCATTTATAGTTGATCTAGGGAAATTAGAATGTAGCTGTAATTTTTGGCAGCTAGTTGGTATTCCTTGTAGACATGCTTGTGCTGCCATCTCTTACAGACAAAATAAACCTGAGGATTTTGTTGATGCCTGTTATACAAGATTCAGCTAAGAACTAGCATATCGCCATGGTGTTAGTGCCATAAATGGCCAAGATATGTGGCTTGAGGTTGAGGTGGAAGACATGTTGCCACCATGTTATAAAAGACCTCCTGGCAGGCTTAAAAAAATTAGGAGGAGGCAACCAGATGAGGAACCTAATGCAACTAAACTAAGGAGAGTTGGAACGACTTATAGATGCACCAAGTGTGATGAATTAGGCCACAACATCAGGAGTTGCAAGGCCACTGAGATCAATCCAGAAGCACAAAAGAGAAAGGTAATGCTACATCACTATGTTTTCTACTATGAAGTACGCTTCAACATTAACTCACCATTGATTGCTCAAACTTTTATTTGTAGATAAAACCTAAGAAAGGTGAACCAGTTGAAGCCCATGAACCAGTTGAACCTGCTTCTACTTCTGCACCTGTACCTGCTTCCAATCCCACTGAACCAGGTGAAGCCTCTGCTTCTGCTCCTGCTTCTGCTTCTGCACCTGCTTCCAATCCCACTGCACCTGCATCACATCAGTTCATGCAACCAGGAGTGTTTGTGCCTGCATTTCAAGCAACTGGTACTGCATCATCTCAAACTACAGAACCATCTGTCAGTAGAGTGGCAAAGAGACCAAAATTGCCTGTTAAGAGGCAAAGATATAGCACAAGGCTTAGGAGGACTGTATTACCTTATACAGGTCCTGGTAGTGACCGAAACAAACCACTGATGGTCGGTGATGAAGAAGAAACTAGCCAAGATGGGGATCCTACACAAGAAAATATAGTTTAGGCCTTTTAGTACAAGGTTTAGTGTTTTGTGTTTTATGTATCTTTGGTACATTGGCATTAGTAGCCAACTTCGTTTGTATTTTGATACACTGGCATAGTTTGCCATTTTATGTAGCCTCAAATGTATTTTGGTGACCTTTCTCACGTATGTATTTTGTGTATGACATTATCCAGCTGAAATCAAATGAATTTCCCATGGTTTGGTGGCTTATTTACAATCAATTGAAAACAAACTTACTATTTTAACCAACTTACTATTTTATGTGTATGACATTTCAGGTCATTATGTCTTCTATTTCATTATGCACCAATTTTACAAGTTAAGTATGCAGAAATTTTTTAACAGTTATGCAGCAAATATTGAACCTCAAATGGTTTAATAACTTGTTGGTAAACAACTTCATTTCATAGATAACATCCATTAGTACATCTTACATAAATAAGTTCCTAAACATACTTTGATTGGTCACTAACAGTAATCCTAAACCAATCAACTTTTCTGATATGCTAAGTACAAAATGACCAATATGAGAATTCCTTGCATCCACTTCATCTTTTTCTTCTCATTTAACAACTTGAGCTTTAGTTTAGTAATTTTCCTTGACTCCCAATCGTTGAATACATCACAACATTTGCATTGACAAGTCTTTGAAGTTGATGCTGTTGCTGCCTCTACAGCTTTAGGGTTTTCACGACTTGAATGGGGACCAGTCGCTGTGACCATGGGCCATCCCTCAAAATCAAGCTCATCATCCCAAACAAACAACTTGCAGCTTGTTGTTTTCCTCGGTAAACAATCCCCAGAATAAATTTATGATTAGAATTAACAAAAAAGAAAACAAAATCAAATAAAAGTGAAGAAAAGAAAGAACCCTAAATCGTAATTACCCCCCAATTAATACACTTCCAGAATTTCCTTCTTGGGTTTTCAGCTGTATTTGAGATCCATAGTCGCATAGGATCTCCACATCTACAAACAGGTAGTTCTCCATGCCTTGAAGTTGCGTTCGAAGATGTGTTGCTTCCTACCATTTCAGAGAGAGATAGAAGAAGAGAAACGATGGGAAGAAGAAGAGAGAAGACGAAAATGGGTTTCAGAGAGAGAGAGAAGAAGTAGACCTCTAATGGGTTTCAGAGAGAGAGAGAGAAGAAGAAACCTAGTGATCTTTAACCAAACCACGTGGCTACACACGTGTTCAGAGTGGATGCCAAGTCAGAAGTCCACGTAGGCTACCACTAACAATGTTAGGGGGAAACTAACAGCGAGGACCTAACTGAACAAATAACTAATTTACAGGGGCTTCTTTAAAGTTTTTTATTTTGCAGAGGCCAAAACGGATTAATGTGTATTTTGCAGGGGCCAAAATGACCTTTAAGCCTAAAAGTTACTACACAATCAATCAGTAAAAGTTCATCGTATGAGTGACTTTTAAGGTAGTTGAGAGAAAATTAAATCATTTTTATGACATGTCGTTTCGTTATTGGTTGACGTCATAAAAAATCTTGTACAACAAAAACATATATAAATTAAATCTTTTTTTTATCACGTTTTCCTGACTTATATTTACCACATCTTCTGCTCTGTTTGAACTCTAACCTCCATTTTCACCTCTAATTCTTTTCTAACATAGCAAAATACTTCCACCAATTTTAATTTTGTGTGTTTTGGTGCAAATTTCATGTTTGGAAATTTCATCATGTAATTTAGCAGTCGATGCACAATTCTCATTCTCGATAGCATTTTGGAGGTATGAACTGCAAGCAAACCAAGTATTCTGGGAGTAATATTGTTTTGCTTGCGGTTCATACCAGAATGCTATCGAGAATAAGGATTATGCAATGACTGCTAAATTACGTGATGAAATTTCCAAACTTGAAATTCGCAGCAAAACACATAAAATTAAAATTGGTGGAAGTATTTTGCAATGCTAGAAAAGAATTAAATGGGTAATTTAAAATTTGACTCACAAACATTGCCACATAAGCGACCCTAACGGCCACATCATCAATCTAACGGGATACAAACGGCTTCTTTCCAACGCAAATTGACAAAGGGACTAACATGTCCCATGTTTGTAATTTTCAGGGACTCTAATTGGTATTGATTATTCCCGCAGACCAAATTGAGCACCACAATTTTTGCCAGGGATGAAATTGAGTATTTACTCTAAATAATATATTGTCGAGAATACATAACGCGTTACACCAAGGCATTGAAGCTACTCCTAAGTATACAACACCCAGGTTTGTAAATTGGGTTTTCATCAACCTAATAGAGTTGGGGGCAAATAAAATTAGGCCCATTCTTTTCCCAGTCCCCCTCCATGCTTTTACACTCTCCCTTACCCTATGAAATTACTAAAATACCACTAATATTAATTAACTTTCTCCTTCCATATTCCCTCGTTCTTTATTTTTCTAGCGTTTTCCTTCGATTCGGTACTTTAGTACCGAATTTGCTCGGTACCGAATGTGTAAAAATTTGAATTTTGGGGGAAATTAAATTTTACACATTCGGTACTTTGGTCCTGAGCAAATTCGATACACTTTGGTACCGAACGTGTATTTTTGAATTTTATTGATAGTTTGGCACTAATTTTGTTGTGCACTTGATACCTAAAGTACTGGGTTCTCTCAATACCAAGGAACCGAATAGCTATAAAATGTAATAAAAAAAGAGGGATACGCAAGACAATGTGGGAGAAGAAGGAGGTGGCGGTAGTGGTGAGAGGGAGAAAGAGGTGGTGGTGGGAGTGAGGGAGGGAGAGGGTCGCAGTGAGAGAGGGGGGAGTGGGAGGGGGAGTGAAAGAGTGGGAGTGGATATGGGGAATTTTAGAGTTTTTAGTTAATTTAGGGAGTGAGAATGTTTTTTCCTAAAATTAGCTAGCTTTTCTTTGTCAACAAAGCATATTGAATTTCATTCAGTGGGCAAGGCTCAAACTCAACATAGAGCAAAAAAATCCAAAACACAAGATTCGACCCAACTAAAAGAGATCAACCCGGTTAGGCGAGAGGGAACTAAGTATTTCCAACTACTTACACACAAATAGAAAAGCAGTAAACAAAAGGCAAAGAAGACGTGTGGGAACCAACCCTAATTTGGTACATCAATTATGAATATTATCAAAGCACTAGCAGACAAATCTTCTCACCACAGAACCGTGACAAAGGCGATGAACACCACAACATCAGTCATCAACCTCCCCTCACACAATAAAATCTCAGAGCGTCTTGGATAGGAGGCGGTGGGAAGCGAATCCAGTTCGTAGACAAATCCTTCTTCTTTCGGTGTTCTGCTACCAGATGTGCTACCTTGTTGCCATTGCGATCCACCCAGGTAAAGCCTAGCAGCTGAAATTGATCTTTTAACAACTTTATATCTTGAAGAATTGAAGTAAATTTACGCATTTCAATTTCATCCCTACAAGCTTGGATCAAGGTGAGATTATCCGATTCAACTGTGAGGTGCTTAATCCCCAAGTTATCAGCATACACAAGGGCGTTTCGCAACACAAAAACTTCGGCAGAGATGACCTCAGTAGCAACCCCAAGGTATGTATCAACAACTAAAAGTTTTCCATTATGATTTCTAATTACGAATCCCTCATAAACTCGCCCATTAGCTAATGAGAAACTGGCATCTGTGTTGATCTTGAGCATCCTTGATCTAGGGGGTCTCCACACTCTATGAGGGTTTGACAACCCCGGTCCACCTTAGGCACACCCTCGGGTTTAGACCCAGGGCCACATATTCAATTGCATTATTTTGGGTGCATAACAGAGTACCCAAAGGGTTGAGGCTTTTTCTAGTAAACATGAACTCATTCACCCCCTTCCAATTGTTCCATAGAGCAGGGAAGATACCCCCAATAACACTGAGATCACTCTTAGGACCCTCACCCATACCACACATCACATTAGCCAACCACCTAGAGAAAGTGGAAACATTGAGACTAGTTGGCACCACACACATCTGTAGACCAAACCAAACTGGAGATACCCAATGACACAACAAAAAATCATGCTCTATCAATTCCTCATCCTTGAGACAGATAGGGCACATAGGGGAGGATGAGAGCTTCCTGAAGAACATGTTCTTCTTCAAAGCCACAACATTATGGCACAATTTCCAAACGAAGACTCTAATCTTGTGGGGGGACAGGACTCCAAATACAATTCCAAAAGTCCTGTGGAAGGATAAAGGAGCTAGAAGGAGCCAAGTTAGGACCTTGGGTGGCATGATGAATGACATAGTAACCAGATTTCACAAAATACACATCATTAGCAGCATGTGGCCACCATAACAAATCAGGTCCCCATAGAGGCAAAAAATAGTCATGATGCCTTTAATTGCGGAGTCAACATGTAAGTTCTCAGCCAACTTACCTACATCCCATCTTTTATTAGCAACATCAATACATTCACCCATCTTCATAGCACTAGATGAGTTGATAGTCTTAACAGAACTTCCTGAAGCAAGCCGATTATCATCTCTGAGATCAAGAGACATGCCATCACTAATAGCCCATCTATCCTCCTTCTTCAGGATATCTCTACCATGGAGTATGGTCCATACCCAAGAGTCACCCCTCTTTGGATTTACACTCCAAAAGGAACAATTATTACAGTAGACCCCCAACAAAGTGGAAGCCCAAAGGCTCTCAGGATTCTGAATAAGTCTCCATGCCTGCTTAACCCGCAAAGATGAGTTCATGTAATCAAAGTCCTTAAAGCCCAAGCCCCCCTTATATTTATGAGAGGAAAGGAGATTCCAATTATTCTAGTGTATGCCTCTAGCTTTACCATCAGCCTTCCACTAGAAATTTGCCACTTAAGAGTATAGCTGCTTACAAAAGCCCTTAGGCATCTTCACAATGGACATAATATACTAAGGAATAACTTGGATGACAAACTTGAAGAACCTCCTTCCCAGCAGCAATGAGGAACTTTTCTTTCTAACCATCTAGCTTGCTCAAAATTCTCTCCTTGATCCAGCTAAGGAATTGAGTCTTAGATCTCCCCCACTCAGCTGGTACCCCAAGGTAAGTGCTAGCAGTATCCCAAATAGGCATATTAAGAACAAGCAGCTAGCCTTCTTCTGATCTCTCCTTGAATATCACTACTAAACACTGTCCTAGATTTTGAACAATTAATTCTTTGCATAGTTGCATACGCTAGAGTCGAGGGCAGGCCTATGTTGGATTGACCTCATGTTTGTATTATTTTGCACCCGCTGTTCAGGTACTCGCTACACAACTACCATTGGCGGAACTACCAATACTAAGGGGGTGCAATGCAGGGAGGTGCACTCACACCCTTGGAAATTGAAAATTTTCACTTATCTCTTTAAATAATAATTATTTTGGCGTAATGAATTTAGAATTTTCCACCTAAAACCCTCAGCTTTAATCGTTAAATAAAGAGCAAACTATATATTTAGTTTAGATAGTTATACTCTCTCCTATTTGATTCTAAAATAAATAAAGTTATAATAGTCCATAAAATTTATGAAATTTGTCAAATTATGCCTTAATAAAGTTTTTAGAAGCCTGTCTCATTAGTCTTTAAAATGGACTGCTTATGAATCTTTAGGAACTAGTTAATTTGATAGATTTCACAAACTTCATGGACAACTTATTATTTTTATATACTTTTGCCATGGACTAAATAGTAGATGAAGTGTAAGCTTAAATAAAGACTAAATTGAGGAGCATTGCTTAAATAAATTTGAAGTTAAATAATTTGATTTCATAATTTGAATGAATCAAATAAGGATATTTAAAGATGACTAACAAGGGTTGGTCCGAGTGGTAACTGGGCTCGGATCAAGGCAAAAACTAACTAATCACCGGCAAAACCGATGGATACTGCGTATCAATAACGAACAATTTTGATAATAAAATTTGTTACCCCGGACTCTAGGTCGTTGATCCGCCATTCACTAGAGTGATTCCTATAGTCCTCCATGGGACTAAACTTAGGTGTAGTGGTGTGTGGATGCAATGCTGGAGGCTTTAAGCTCTTTCGTGGTTTTGTGGAGTGATATATAACATTAAGTGTGAAAGGCATTCTCCGTGTTTAGCAGACTTTGGTGTGTTTGGCGTTCTCGGATACATTCGATTTTCTTGGTGGTGGTAGCATTCGGGTATGGTTGGCGTGTGGCTATGCGTGATTTTTCAAGTGCTTCCGCGCGTTGGCGCATTTCTGGATTGCTTATGGTGTATTTTTGTGTTGGTAACTTTGATAGGCATGGCGTAGTATTTTGCTCTAGTTGTTTGAATGTATGTATTTCTATGCTGTATGTCTTTTGGTTCCTTGGCTGCCTTTCATGTTTGCTCCACTCTCTTTGTTGGGGTGTTTTAAACATTTTGGTGTTAGCTCTTGGAGTTATTTTTTAGGTTTAATTGTGTATTTTGGCCTTGGCCACACTCTATATCCTAGCCTTTGCATTTGCATGTGATAGGTGTCTAGAAAACTAGCAAAGTGATAAGCCACCCTAGCTACAAACGGTATCAATGCAATTCATATTGCTTTTCTATTTGTCATCCCTTTAATGGATGTTGCAGAGGAGGTTGAAAATGGTCCAGCATCACCGACCCATCCAAGTAAAGTGAAAGGACCCTTATGGAAAAAATAAAAGCCTTGTCTGGTGAACACAATAGGCTATGCAAACACAATACCACACGATTGGCATCTTTCAAAGTTGATTGGCGAATGTGCAAACTATTATTTTGTTGTTTGATCTTCTTTTTTTGTACTTTATAGTTGAATAATTATTTTCATTTAGATGTTCTTTAGGACATCCTTGCCTAAACTAGCATGTCATGTTCATAGAGTTTCTATATAACTTATTGGTGGCTTTTAGCCCGGACCCCATTAATAAATTTGTTTATTATGGACCAATTGAAAAAGTTGAAAATTAAAAAGTTGTTTTCATAATTTTTAAATGTGTTATTCCTACCGTTGTTATAGTATGTTGGGTTGTTTAAATTCTATTTGAGACTTGTGTACATGTTACAGTATCTCTCGTACTTAGGCTCTGTTTGGCGCGTCTCATCCGTTAGCGAATAGCAGATGAAAGTAGCGGATAAAACTAACGGGCGGGTGAAGACTGCACGTGTTCAGTAAGCACTAGTGTTTAGCGTTTTTTAAGTAGCGTTTAGCGTTTTTTCAAACGCTACTTCAAGTAGCATTTTTTCAAACGCTAGCGGATAGCGTTTCACTTTTTTTGGCATTTTTACCCTTTTTATTTTTCTTAAATTACTTCTCTATCCTTATTAAATAAATGTAATCATGAATTAAATAAATATGCTCTTTTATGTCATTTTACATTTATCAGCTAGTTCAACCGCTAGTTTTACCAAACACATCATTTCCTATCAGCTAGCTTATCCGCTATCCGCTCAACCGCTATCCGCTACTCGCTCATCCGCTATCCGCTACTTTTTACCAAACAGAGCCTTAGTGGTGCACAAAATAACCATGGTTGCAAAACCAATCCATATCCATTAAATGCCCATTTGATATAACCAGCTCCATAACCAAAATAGCATAACCAGTTATTAATTACCAAAATCGGTTATATCAGTGCAGTTATCCCGTGTTTTTTATATATCAGTGCAGTTATCCAGTATTTTTTTATATATCAGTCCAGTTATCTGGTGTGTTTTAGATATCAGTATCGTTATCCCGTTGTTTTTTATATATTAGTGTAGTTATTCCGTGTTTTTTATATATTAGTGCAGTTATCCTGTGTTTTTTAAATATCAATGCAGTTATCCCATGTTTTTTATATATCAGTGCAGTTATCCCATTTTTTTGAATAATAATCAACAGTTTAAATAGTCATTAAATCTTCTTATTTTTTAGATAGTAGATTTATAGTAGTTTTCAAAAACTATAATCATCAATAACGAATATTTAGCCCGAATTTTTTCTATATCAGACACAGTTATCAGTACTTTAAATAATCATTAAGTCTTCTCGTTAGTACATCAGTAAATTATAGCAGTTAGTAAAAAATAGACCAAATATTGAGTCGAAAAAACAGACCAAATATTTTTCACGTGTTATTTTGGAAATTTTCCTAGTGTTTAAGTTGCTTAGTTTTAGTAGATTAACGACAAATATTTATCCACTGTTTTTTTTATATATTAGCGACAGTTATCTTTTTTAAGTATCAGTGACAAATATTTGTGATTTGTATTTTTAATATTTATTAGTACTTTAAATAGCCATTAAGTATTCTTGTCTTTTTTTTAAGACAATAAAAAATTAGTTTGAAAATTTATGCTAGTAGTTAAAAGATAGATAGTAGATTTATAGTAGTTTTAGTATTTGGTTCCAGCTTTTTTCCCTTTTCCTCTCCCTTCCTCTCTGATGCGTGTCTCCCTCTAACTTTTACTTTTTATGACACCAACTCTCTCTCTCTCTCTCTCTCTCTCTCTCTCTCTCTCTCTCTCTCTCTCTCTCTCTCTCTCTCTCTCTCTCTCTCTCTCTCTCTCTCTCTCTCTCTCTCTCTCTCTCTCCATACTTTTGACTTTTTAAAAACAGATTGTTAATTATTTTTTTGCAGTTACCAAATTACCCTTAAGTTGATATTTTATTAATGTTTCTAGTTATCGGTTTTTTTGTAAAAGTGGTGGGGGTTGATTATCCTATGGTATAATTGATAATTGATTGATAATTGATACTTGATGATATAGTTGAGTAGATAATATATATATATATATATATATATATAGGCAAAACCATTTGGATATCCAATGGACATCATCACATAATTAACCGGATAAAAACCATAACCATTTTTGGACAAATTGAAACGGCCAGTTATAAAATTAACATAAATATCCGGATTTATTTAATCGGATATAGATATGGATGTGGTTTATCCGTTGAACCGGTTATTTTGTGCACCCTTACCTGTACTCTTTATCCAATGGCGCGGATATACGTGAGTATATGTGGGAAATTGCCCCCTCCTAAAAAAATATTTCAAGAAAATATCTAGTAATTTTTTATTTGTCTCCATTAACCCGTGATCAGAAAATCATTCAAGAATTCACCTCTCATACAATTTAAAAGTTATAGATCATTGAATACACAATATGTCTTTTAGTTTTCATTAACATTTCAGAAAGATCGATCAGTAAACCCATATAACGTTGAGAATTACACGATAAAAGTTTTAAGTTGGCTATCAAGTCCTATAAGCTCAACAAATAAATGAATTGAGCTTGCGTATTTGGATAGTTGATTGCCAATGAAAATATCATGCAACATTTTCAAAATATGAAAATGTGTAGAGAAAAGTATAGTTTGTAAAAACATAAATATCTTTTTTTAGGTTTTTTTGTCACCTATGTGATTCTGTATTTTGTAAAATAATATTAAAAAATTCTTCTTGAAACACTACAAAAAAATCGACGATTTCCGACGGCAATTTTCGTCGCAAATGCAGCAATTTTCGTCGGAAATTGACGTTTCCGACGAACTTTCCGACGGACAAAAAGTCGTCGCAAAATTGCTCGTCGGAAATAGTTTCCGACGGACTTTTTCGTCGCAAATATCTCCGTCGCAAAGTCGTCGGAAACCCGTCGCAAATCTCCGTGGCAAAGTCGTCGCAAACGCTGACACATTTTCGTCGCAAATCCGTCGGAAATCCGTCGGAAATTTTAAAAAAAAATTAAAAAAAAATTAAATCCAACAGTCGTCCGTATACCCTCACTAAACCAAACTTCTATTGCAATTCTTTCTCTTATACACTAGTAATTATCATAACAATAGAATGATAACAAATATTTGGTACAATCTGGAACTTTAAATAACATTTCCTCTTAAACATACGAAAATAATCTGTTTAAAATATTTATGTACATAAGACATTAAAAAATCCCCATAAGTGCCGTTGTCTACATTTCTCAGCATACATTTACTACACCAACACCCTTACATAACCAAATATCTCTGACGCCATGCATCAGGGAAGTCAAGCCAATGTCAATGTATTCAATAAAAAATATTGTATGAAGTTGGAAGACTATAGATACGCCAATCTACTGTTACTACTTTTCTCATAACACAGTACTCTTGTGGTCTAATTGATGAAATTAACTATTGTTCCTAGGACAAAATTTTCTTGTTGATGCATATTAATAATCAAAACAATGTTAATTATGTCTAGGAGGACTTGAGAAAGTAGATACTCCTAACAAACCCTTTTCCAACTTCACCTACTGCTTTTAACACTTTCTGAGGGTCAGTTCCTTCCTCAGCTACTTCCTCTTGCTTCCACTTCTTTGAAAAAGAAAGGAAAAACAATGATCAGACTATCGATTTATTAAAACTCGTATAGTAAGGATTCATAATATACTTTGCGCTAAATCAACGATATAAACACAACTTTTATACCTTGGAAGAATGTGATTTCCCCCACGTTAGACCGATTACATCGCCTCCTAGAGAATCGTGCCATATCTGGAATGTGGTGGAGAACTCTTTCTACAAGAGATAAAGGAGGGTATCTAATAAGCAAAGAGGATACCGATATATTCGACAAAAGGAAACAACATCAATATGTTTAACACCATGTCATTTTCACTGTACTTACCTCTAAATCTCTGATAAAGCACCTTGATGGATCAAAGTCTACTAGCAACTTATTTTTAAGTTGCTCTGGCTTACCCTTCAAATCTTTAGGTAACAAAAAAGGTTGGAAGCACTTGCTAGCATGTCCTTTAGCAACTTGTGTTCCTGTCAACATTGCCAATGAGAATACCATTTGATTAGTTAAGTTTGTGAAAGTGGAGATATAGCGAAATATAGAAAGGTTAGACTGTAAATAATTGATGTTATTTAACTTACTAATTTCTACTAAAACTGGAACCAATGTGATCATGTCTTGTATATTCGGATATTTTATACAATGATATCATATTTGATCATGCACACAGAAAACCTCCTACTAAGGAAAATGTTGATTGCCTTCTTACAACTAATAATCTATATATGTCAACTAATTATATCAACCTCACCCTTAAATCATTTTAAGACTTTCAGACTATATAGCTATGAAAACAACCGGCTATTAAGAATTATACCGTGATCAACTTCTGATGAGAAGAGAAGCCTTTGGGGATATGCAACGGATTAAGAAAGAGATATGCAACCAAAAGCTCAACAGCCTCCTCTACCAAGCAAGCTGAAAATAGGTGTGAAGCAGCCCAACGTTTTTCTAGTCTAGAAAAAAAAACTGTCAGTTACAGATTACAAATAGAATATAACTTGACATACAAACTTTCAAATGTTCACCTAACTACTGGTCCATAAATCGGGTAACGACTTTGTAATCCATTGATCATGCTAGCATGTTGACTATGGGTAAAAAGTTTCTTGTCAGCAGAAGACACCCGCGTTTTTTTATCATTCCCAACTGCATGTTAAAATGGTTTGATAAGTGAAATTGAGAAGTGGCATTCTCCAAAGTTCACCAAAGCTTATCATCAGATTGACTGAAAATACATTAGGAATTCAAATTTGAATAAAATCATGTTACTAACCAGGTAACTTTTGAGGATGAGTATAACAAATTCCATCTTCAACTTCAATAGTAGTAATAAACTCATGTTTGGACCAAGACCAGACACAATTGAACCGTAATCAGATTGTTCTGAGATTTATTAGCAATCCATTATAAAATGCCTGCATTTAGAGGAACATCAACCAGATAAAACAAAAATGTACCTTTCCTTCTCCTTCTCTGTAACAAACCAGGTTCTTTTGGGGCGGGAAAAGATCTCATCCTTATGTGCAATCATGTTTTCGGCCTGACAATATCATATAAGTGCGTGATTTTATTGACGGGAAAATGTTAAGGATGAGAAAATCGAAGTAACCAAAGTCACAGAATACAGTACAGTACTATGAAGACAATATTCTAAGTGATGCTACTATGAAAATGCTGTTTCCTAAGATAAGTTGTCAACAGATAAAATGCAAGCACAATAAAGGCACACTGTGATAAGGGCAGTAAAACCAAAAAATAACTGATCAATACCTTTGTGTCCTCCATTTCAGCTTTCCTTAGGGCTCTTTCTGCCCTGAAAAAGTTGATAAACAAAAACAGTACAAAACTATAAAAGAAAAAGTAACAACAATGAAGTCTTAACAACTAGTAACGAAATATAATCAAAACCTCTCTTCTTGAAGTACTTCAGAAATTTGATCCTCCATTTGCTCAATTACTTGAGACCACTTGTGTATAGATTGCTCTGCAACAATGCGGCTTTTCAGTTTTGAACCAGCCCTCTTTGCCTAGTTAATTGAAAATCAATATTCACAAAAAAGATTATACAGTGGCTTGTTTATCACAAAATCAATATTCACAATAAAGGATGCTATATTCACAATAAACCTTTAATATAGGAAAATCCAAATCATTATAAACATAACTTCAGAAAAGGATAAAAATCTTATGGTTTTTTCCTGGCATATAATATAAAGTTATTAGTATTAGTACAATCAATATTGAACAATTCACACAACTTATGCCATTCAACAAACCAAAGGATACATATCTGTTGGTCTCTTCTGCACCAACCAACCACCTTCCCTGCTGCATACAGAACCATTCATATTCTACATCAATTACAATTACAATCACATAAATCATCAAACAATAAACACCAACAAACACAACGAAACCGAAATGCCAGAACATTTATATCATTCTATATCACATGCTTACAACCGAAATGCCAGAACATTTATATCATTGATTTCTACCAGATATAGCAAGCTTCCAGTACTGACAGCCACAAGATTGTGTGCTACAGTGAACTCCAAGTCATAGCTGAACACAAACAAAACAACAAAATGACTTCAAGCCCGCACAGTGAGCGTTAAATACTGCTATTATTGTAAATGTGGGCATGCTGGTGAACATACACACGAAAACGGGAAGTGGTAAACATTTCATACCAGCATTGCTGTGAATTGTCATCTATACAAGGGAACCAACACCCTGCCCTCCTTATCTGATTATCAGTATGAAGAACATTATCTCTGAAGTGGATTCCTGTCTCTGTCTTTTCTATCCAATAGTCGATTCGAACTAATCTCACATTCTGCACCCAACATCAACCTACATGAGAAAACACAAATAGTAAATCTCACCACAGCAACTTACTTCTCACAGGTTGCCACCATGTTTTCTGGAAGGATTTCAATACAATAGCCATTTTCTTTCCAAAGAGTAGTGAATAGCATGTATATGCATGCCAAAAAGCAAAACATAGAGAAATTTCAATATTTCAATAGGACACAATACAACATCATTCATGGGAACCCATCATAAATATAATATAAATATTTACATGTAACACCTTCGTGAAACGTGTGGGAAACTGAAGCATAAGATGATGCTTAAAAATGGAGTTAATATCACAATATTCATTCCCCAACAAGCCAATAGCAAAACAGAGAGAAGATGAAGGAAGCAGAAATACCTCCATACACAGCTCATCGCACCTAGTCTCTACCATCGTGTACCTCCATACACAGCTCATCGCACCTAGTCAGAAATTAGAAATTAGGGTTTTATACTCAAATTAAGGATTTCAATCACAAACAGGTATTGAAAGGAATGAGGGCTTACCAGGAATTAGAGAGAGACGTAGAAGGAGACAGAGCCGGCGGAGTCGGAGGCCGGCGTGCGTGGGTCGTCGTCATGCGTCGTGTTCTGTACTTCTGTGTTGTGCGTGAGGGAGAGGCGAGGTGTGGTCACAGAGTGAGGGTGAGGGAGGCGCGATGGTGGAGGGTGTGGGTGGAGGCGCGATGGTGGAGGGTGTGGGTGGAGGCGCGACGGTGGAGATGAAATTTGAGTTCTACGAAGATGAGATTCGAGAGGCTATGAGAAGGGAGATGAAATCGATGAGTTTGAGAGGTAGTGAGGATTGAATAGTGAGGAGGGAGGTGGGGTTGAGGGAGGGGCCGAGGGCGACTGAGAGAGAGGGAGGGCGATTGAGAGAGATGGTGGAGGGTGTGGGTGGAAAGCGTGAAATGAGAGGGTTCGAGGGATGAGTTTTCCTTTAATTTGGATCTGGTACTTTGCGACGGACTTTTAGAGGTTTCCGACGAAAATATCCGTCGGAAATTTGCGACGGAAAACAATTTCGTCGCAAACGTAAGCGGGAATTTTAGCGCCTCTTTTGCTGAACATTTGCGACGACTTTTTCGTCGGAAATCCGTCGGAAATTGCGACGGATAAGAGTTCGTCGGAAAGTTTTGTAGGAAACGAAGCTTATTCTTGTAGTGAAAATATTATAGATAGATTTTTTCTCCACCCCACAAAAGAAATTTATGGATCTGCCATTGTCTCTATAACCGCATTGTTGTCGATAGTGTGCTATAGGGAGATGACAATGGAGTTGAGAACAACAAAAGAGATGGGGTTTAATAACATTTATGATTATGATTTGTTAAATAAGGATTGGGTATTGTGCATAACCTAATGTGATTGTGCACTGTAGAACTTGCCCTAGACAAAAGTAAAAGTGAAGGAAAGTATATATATATATATATATAATCCTGTGAGTTAAATTTTTAACTAAAATAAATTGAGTTGGTAAACAAATATTTTGATTGCAAATATAAGTATTAGAAAGTTTATGAAATTTTGAAGCAAATTCAATACTTCTGCTAATAGGGATAATTGTATATATATATATCTTTCCACATTGGAGAAGTAATAAATTAATAATGAAAATTGAAAACATTCTTGTTGAAGTTTTGACTTGTTACACTCAAAAAAGAGGAATTTGCTTTGTCCATGGGGGAAAAAGTCAACATCATGCATGGGAAGTGGCCACGCAGCCCACAGGCTCTCTCCATTCACACACAATCTTTGAATGTGGAGGATAAAACCACTCACTCACTCACTAACTCTGAAGTCTGAAGAGACAGTGTTGTTCATGACAAGACATTTAGAGGGAATGGAGCAAGAACACACTACTTGCCAGAATAAGGAAATTCTCTTTTGAAATGCATTACAAAATTCGCATCAAATATGTCCATGATGATGGTTCTTTGAATGGTTTTTTTTTATTCCATGGTGCCCTCAACTTCCTACACGTTTATGCCTCCCTTTTTACCATTTAATTGTACCTTTTTAGTGAAAAAGTTGCACTTGGTGGATTTGGTGGAACTTTGTGCTTAGGAAAAAGTAAATGTAAGACACGTCACTATAAAAAAACATTTAGCGGACGTTTTAGGGAGGAGCGACGGTGATTACAATCGCCGCTAAATACTCTGTTCCTAGAACCGCCGTAACCTAAGTGCCACAACCTGTTTGTGGCATTTTATCACAACGGTTTGTAGTTGAATAAATTAGGACATGACTTTGTAAAATATTTGATTGATTCCAATTTCAACTAAAATAACAAAAGAAAAACAAGAGAAATATTAGCAAGAGAAGTGTTATTAATTAATTCTTTAACACACAGTTTCTTAATAGTTAAAACTTATATACCAAATTTATGAGAGACCTAGCATGACCTATTTAAATTTCAACTAATAGGAATGAGTGTATTGAGAAGCGTAGGTGTTATAAGAGAATGTGATGTTAATTAGCACTATCCTCAAATATTAAGAATTACATGATATCAAATAGGATACAGGCGAAAAAATGGGGGAAAAGCATTTTTCGTTCTTGATTCTTCTATAGTTGGATCCTCTGGAATCGTTAGTTGGAATGAGATTCTAACTCACCACCTTTCGATATTTTGAGAAGCGTTACTCTTTGGAGAGCACATGAAAGTTGTAAGTTGTGTTCGACGGGTTATTGTTTATCGTTGGCCTCTATGGTAGATATTATTGGCCTCTATGCTAGAATTAGTTGGGGCCTGATCAGAGGTGGTTATTTACCATGTGGCAGATGTCAGTAGTTCAGGCCTGCTTATCTCCAACTTGTGAACTACACGGTATAAAACTATATAATAGCCCCCAACTTTGCCGATTCAGAATCTATGCCATGATTTATTATTCATGGACGTTGATAAGATTTAAAATTCCGGTCTCTAAATCGGTCATTAAGTAGAGAATTTTGGGTAGTTTACATTTTTTGGTGTATCAAGTGTGAGTAAGTCCCACATTGGAAAGAAATAGAGATGTTGAACAATATGTAAGTGAAGGGATCCATACACCTAATACCTGAAAGTTTCGAGTGAAAGAAGTGGTGTCAAATTCTCCTATATATTTTCTCTTAGCCCAATATTGACATCTTCCCGTTGTTTCCGGCTCCCGTCACCCAACAATATTTGAACTAAATTAATAAAGTTCTATAATATATTAACACTTAATTGATCGAGTGATTCCCGGAACTTAAAAAATAATTATAGTATTGCTAATGCTTAACCAAAACCTATATATGTCTCCTTACTTGAAGGTCTAATTGTATATCCATTTTTTTGATAAGCAATAAATATTTGTATATCCATATATAGAATATGATGTACAAACCAAAAGTATTGCATACCAACCATGAAATCTAGGAAATGTTGGACGCCATACACCCATTATAAAGACAAAATCTGTGCCACGGGTGCATGAACGTGGAGTAGAAGGATGTGGAGGACATGTTTATACAAGTTGAGAAGCAGAAGATAAGGTGAGAGAGAAGTGCTTTCAATTCAGGCAGAGAGGAGAGAAAATAAAGCGAAAAGGACAAAACTTAGACTTATATATAGGTGCTCCCCTCTTTAGTGTAAATTTGATGGGCCCTAATATAATGCATCTTGTTGGAGAAAATATACACATGAAGAATCATTATAGAAATTTAAAGAAATAAGCTACAGTACTTTTTTGTTTTCTTTCATTATAGTCATTCAATGTAGTGATTGGTGCTAGTTTTACATTTAAAAAAGATAAAACAAATGGAGGGTAAAGTTTTGGGCTCTCTAGCCACAAACGGGATAGGTGACCACCCATGACTTCATTTTTCGAGGAGTATCGATTTCATTTTGTATCGAAAAGAATAGACCTGCAAAAGCCAGCTCAAAGGATAAGGGTGCTCAAGCATTTTTAGAATTTAGGTTGGGCCAAACTCAGACGGTGAAGGGTGTAGTAAATGATAAAATGCTTCGGGGAGTTGAAAATAAGAATAGATCATAGGATTCCTTAGGAAAAGAAAGCAAAAGTGATGATTCCCTTTAGTAGAGGCGAGCGAAGAAATGGGAGCAGGCTAAACCGTGAGGTGATGGATACCTCCTACTTATAAACTCTTTTTCATGTTATATCGCATTCAAAGTGGGACTCTCAACACACATCACTCGCGCCCAAAACTGGCCAACTAGAGCGTGACCTGATAGCGGATGGCTCAACCCTACAAAAATGGCTTGTAAGGTAATGGATGTTTCCCACTTATAAACTCTTTTTCAGACCATATCAAATCCGATATGGGTCTCTCAACAAACATATAATACAACCAACAATCGGTAATGTAGGACTCCCAGTACAATTTCAATACTCACCCTCGTGCGTCTAGAGTGGGTCCAATTCACTCTGATATATGTTAAATGAGTTTGGATCTCAGTCAAAACCTAGCTTAAAAGATAAGGGTATCAAACCACATATATAGATTCAAACAGCCCAAGGATATTGATAATGTGGACTCCAATACAATTTTGAATAAAGCGCACCCAAAATCTAAGGTCCAAGTTATTGAGTAGAGTAAGTGGTAATGCAGAGAATTT
Organism: Astragalus membranaceus; assembly: GCA_039519185.1. Classification (NCBI taxonomy): domain Eukaryota; kingdom Viridiplantae; phylum Streptophyta; class Magnoliopsida; order Fabales; family Fabaceae; genus Astragalus; species Astragalus membranaceus. The sequence goes on from CM076849.1 coordinate 130,896,844, forward strand.
GTTGTCATGTGAAAAGTAGACAGAGGCAGCAGTATATGGATTTGTATCTTCAGTTAGAAACAGGGACCCCCCCTCCCTCCAATACCCTTCTTCTTTCTTCTGTTGATATTCTCCAATATTGCCAATTATTGCTATTATTTATTAATTTCTCTCGTTAGCTGTGTCTGGCTGTTTTTAGGCTCATTATTTCTTATCGTACAAACACTATTATAGTCCATATAAAACAACCAACAACGTTGGTCTGAGTGGTAATTGAATTCGGATTTCACCTCAAAGTCTCGAGTTCAAATTTTGGGTGTGCGAAAAACTCAAGTTTCCTAGTATAGATTAGTCATCGGATAAGCTGATGAAAACTGTGTACCAACAAAAACACGGTAACAAAAAAATAGACCATAGAAAACAAGAGAAAGTGAGGAACATGTATTATTTCATTTTCAACCAATGTTCAGTTGTTCACTTCATAGCCATTGTCGCCAGCTCATCCACTTGACCACTATTACTACTCTCTCAATAACTTGAAGGATAATGCCAAAAAGTGTTTGCACTAGTAATATTATCCTCTTTTTTTTCTTTTTTTTTCCAGAAAAATAACTTAATGTGACACTTATAATAAGAAGGTAGAAGTATTGATTATTATATTAAAAGAATTTATTAAATATTACATTTTTCCTATTATGATAAGTCTCGCGAAAAAAAATTATTAAGAAACATTGTTATACAATCTTTAGAAAAGACTATAAAATAAGATAATGTACTATTGAATAATGCATTTCACTTTCAATACATCTAACTAGTAAAAATCTAAAATGGATCAATCAATTTCATGCCTTGGACCCTATTTGATCACTATCATTATAATAAAATCGAAATTTTTGGTACCAATCATGTCATTTTTCATGACCAACAAGTGTTGGCTAGGTGACGGAGTCAGGTCCTCAACGTATCCTAGTTGTATAAATAATTTTATATTCGAAACACTGGCATAGAGCGTAAGTGTTCGATACGTATCATATAAGTGTCAAACACTAACACGTGTGGGACACCAGACAAGTCTTCAAATGGAATTGTGCAACAAAAAAACAACAAACATTTAAACAAAAATCATAGTTAAACTTATTTTAAAAGTAATTGAATTTTTTTAATAAATTGTAATTAATTAAAAGTTTCTTAACAAATAATTTTGATGATCTCAATAACAAGTTTTCGATCAAAAATAGAAATTCTAACAAGATCACACTTTCTCGTTAAGATTTTATTATTATTAAGCATGAAAAATTCTTTTGGTAATCCAATGAAATTCTAGTCTCAAAAAAACACTAACCAACTAGGATAGAGCCAACAAGATGATGACAACAGAGGAGAGAAATTGTGTTAAAGCAATTACAAAAAACTGCATTTCTTCCACGTCAGATTTTGGGTGGAATTTTAACTAGTAATAGATAATAGATAGAAAGATAGATGAAGTGTGAATAAAGAACATTAAAGTAAATACACTAAATCATGGAATATTGATAATTTTCACATAAAGAAAATAATAGATTGTGTTGGAAAAGAACATTATAGAGTTGATTTTTTTTAATTGAAATTATAAAAGACATCATTTTGGTATAGGCATAGACCCATTTTTAATGCATAGCCCATATTTTATATCATTCAATAATTCATGTGCTTTGTTACTAAAAAAACAGACGAGAGAGAGGAGAAAAACAAGATACCCAGATTATTTATTTACAAGGGGTATGGGCATAGACCTATTTTTAATAGGATAAGAAGTTAATTTTCCATTTATAGCTAATTTTGCCTTTTATGAAAGGGATCAATGCCAAAGTAAGGTAGAGATTCCCTTTGACCTTTCCTCTTTCAATGAATGCTTCTAAAGAGAGAAAGAAGTAACTAAAAAGTGCATTCAGTTCTTTTTCTATTTCCCAATTGCTATTATTGGTAATTAGTAATACAATACATTAAAAAAACAAAACAAAAGGGAGAGAGGGGAATATATATGTCCTACAAGCTACATTACAGTCCAATAAATGAAGGTTAAAAAAATGGGAGGTGGGAAAAAAATAACTCTAGTCAACTAATCTTCAATGTCATGGGTCGCTATGTAGCACTGACACTTTCGGTTGAATACGTGTCTGGTGTCCGACACATATTGTGTCAGACACCAACACCAACATCGATGTCTGTGTGTCCTTGTTCATGTTGTGTCCGGCGTTTGTGCCTCTATCGATACTTCATACATTGGTAGTGGTTATGATCAATGGATCTGTCTCATTAGAAGATATCTTGGTAACTTCATCATGATGATGAGCAATAACTATTTCTTCAAGACAAGGATCATCATTGTTCTTCACATTTGCCTCTTTCAATGTAGATAATTTAGAATTAGTAGCAACATTAGAAGTAGTTATTGTTGAAGTATTTGTGAGCTGTTTAGATCTTTGAACTTGCAAATTCCAATCAGTTCTACAAAGAACAAGAAACATAAGACAAGCACAAGAAGCTTGAGCAGCAAGTAACCCAATCCAAAGTCCAGCAAATCCAATCTTAACCACAAATCCCAATAAAATTGCAATTGGCATACCCACAAAATAAAAAGATCCCAAATTTATATTTGCTCCAATAGTGGGTCTAGCACTTCCTCTCAAAACTCCACAACCTGTAGTTTGTGGACAATTTCCAAGTTCACAAAGTCCAACAATAGGCAACACTTTTGCAACAAGCTCCAAAATCTCATTATCACTTGTAAAAAATCTTCCCCATTGATGTCTCATCAAAATCGTAAAAACCATTGCTAAAAGACCTAAACCCATTGCACAAAAAAGTGACACTATCATTGAAATTCTAGCTTTTATTGGTCTATTAGCACCTAACTCATTCCCAACTCTAGTTGAAACACCAAGACTTAAAGATGATGGGAAGACATAAACTAAGGATGTTGTTTGAATAAGAATTCCCATAGAAGCAATAGTTGCTTTAGGGTTAACTAAGAAACCACATAAGATTATCATAAACTCATACCACCACCATTCAAGACAAACAGAAACACAAGTTGGAATAGCAAGTGAGAGCAATGAAGACCAACCCTTAAAACATTCTAAGCTAGGTGGGACCCAAGAATCTCTGTACACACCAGAGAAGTAAAGAAAAGAAGAAAGTAAGAGAATGAGATTGAGATTTGTTAATACCATTGCTATAGCTACCCCTGAAATACCCATTTTAAGATGAGAAACTAAGAAAAAATTTAGAGGGACATGTAAAAGGACAGAGATACATGAACAATATGTTAGTGGCATTGTGATACCTTGTGTCCTTAAATAAATTCTAAGAGGGTGTAAAAATGAGAGTAAAAAAAGATCAGGAATTAAAAAAAATATAAATGTTTGTGCCATTGAGGATATTTCATTGTCTTGACCTGACCATAAGAGGATTCTTTTCATATTTAGCCAAGTGAATGAAATGGGAATTGAAGTTGAAAGAAGAAGGAGAATTGTTCTTTGAAGTGTTAAGCCAAGGATTTTCCATTGTTTTGCACCATAAGCTTGTCCACAAATTGGTTCCATTCCCATAGCTAATCCTGAGATTATTGAGTAGCCAGTTATGTTTGCAAATCCTATTGAAAGTGATCCTCCTGCTAGTTCCATTTCTCCTAGATAACCAAGAAAAATCATTGAAATCATAGCTCTTGAATATAGCAATAAGCCAGTTATTGTTGTTGGTCCTGAGATTTTTCCTATTGCTTTGATTTCTTCTATAGCCTGAATTCAGAAAGAGAAAAGATAGTTAATATCAATTATAAAATGATATATTAGTACTTTTTTTTTCATGTCACTATAAAGTGATAAAGTGATAGCAACTTGTTAGTTCATTTAACTAAAAGGAAAATAAATTAAAAAATATAAGGTACAATAAGGTCTGTTTAGATAAACAGCTTAATTAAGCGCTTATTGTATAAGCACTTATCATATAAAAACTTATGCATAAGCTATTTTTATAATAAAAGAAAATAATGTTAAACTGTTTTTTCCATAAGCTATCATGAGAAACTTATGGAAATTAGCTGAAAACAGCTTACGAACATGTCATAAGCTGTTTCATAAACTCTCCCAAACAGCTTCACAAGTGTTTGTGTCAGTAGATAAACTCAAATAAGTTGATCGAATGTGTTGATTAAGTTATGTTTGATTACCTCACTAGGAGTAGGCCATCTATGAAGTTCTTCTTGAACTTGATCATTAGGGGAAGGAATAGGAAGAGCAACTTTGGGATATGAAGTTATGAGATGGTTTTTTTGTGTGGGACAAAGAAGTGAAGATGTTGATGATGGTTTGGGATTGCACATGGCTAGATACTATAAAACTCAAAAGTGTTATATTTTGATGGGTATATATATATATATATAAAGAAGAGTTAGAGTTAAGAGTCTTAGAGAGAATATGTGTGCAACAAAGTTAGAAAAAATGTACTATTCCTTGATGCTATGCTGCTAGAGTGGCAAGGTGCTTTGTTTTGAGGGGGGGGGGGGGGGGGGGGAAGGGAATGAAGGGAAGTGGGTTTTTAAGCATGAAAGGTTTGAAGGGTCCTTTTGAAACGTGTCTAAAATTGAAGGAAATGTTTGTATTTATAGTAAGAAGGGATAATTTTAATTTTAAATTTTTGTTTTTTAAAAACCAAAGTCAAAGAAGGATAAAACTTGAACGGAAGAAATGCTTGTGGAGGTGTGCACGGTAACCGACCTATAACACTTTCTCTCTATTGCTCTACTAAAGTTAGTAATCATATATCCTAGTTTTGTTTTGTTTATTACGATAGGAAGTGAAAAAAGAAAAAGAAAATAGAAAAACTAGTGGTGTTTGAGGTGTTGGCAGCATCACAAGAAAGATGTCTATAGGGCTTAGTACAACTGATAAATGTCGATATTGTTAGGCGAGATATTTTTTGTGGTTATTCGAATTCGGGATATCCACTTTGCATATGTAGGTTTCCAAGTGGTAATTGACACTCTATCTGTAGACAAAAATATTGAAATCAAAGAAAATAAGGGTAACAAAGTTTACTTTACTTTTAAGTGTGGAGAGGAAATTAAGTCCAAAGTTATCTTGAAGACGGTGAAAGTGTTACAAACGGAATCAAGATAAGAAGAAAAAATGAATGAAGGAATTTATTCACTTTTTAATTTAATGAATTTTTTTAAGCCGTCAAAACAGCGACAAGTTTTGTTCCATAATGATGCCACTCACTAAATAAATAGTGGCTTAAACTAGTTTGCTTGTTTAGACCAAAGAAACTAGTTTGCTTGTTAATGGAAATGGATAATCTTTTCAAACACCGCTTTTTGGGTTGCCGTTAATGGTAAATAAAGAATTTTATCCCCAACGTGATTCGTCAAGTGGAAGAAAAGAAATAGGCAACTTGTCTTTTTTACAATAGATGAAAATTTGGTCCCTCAATTGTCTTGACATCTTTAGTGATATAGGGACCCGACTTTCGAATTCGAACTTGACTGTGAGCAATGATAATGTGTAGTAGTATTTATTTTCTCAATTGACAAATGCTGAAATTGTTAGGTTGAATATCATGTGTTGGGTTTCAATTCGAGACCTTACAGTTGTATGTGTGAGTTTCAAGTAACACTTGCCACTCTATCTGCCGACAAAAAAAGAATAGATGAAAATTTAGGGTGAGAGCTTAATGTTAAAGACAACATTTAAAAACATTTAAAATCTTTGGATATTTATCAAGAGAATTACATTTATCTCATTCCAAAAAGAACTAGTAAGAATTTAACACACAAGATGTAGAATACAAGACATGGCATGTTCAATCTAACCAACCATTAGTGTTATACTTTGTAAAAAAGAAACTTAATTATTAATTACAAATTGCAATTTTTAATACCAAACTATCATATCATATCTTGTATCTTATGACTTAAATTAATTACACGTATTTTTTAACTTGACTGTCAATCAGTGTTATTATTGTTTAATTTTTAATTTTTCATTGCTTGATAAGTGGCAAAGATATTACTTTTGGATTTTTGAAAGGGCAGGGGTTGTTCCAAGTGGTAACTGGACTTGGATCCCACCCCAAGGTCTCAGGTTCGAATCTTGGGTGTGGCAAAAACTCTGTTGGGAGGGGAGAACCACGGGCCGGTAAAGCCGGAAACTCGTGGCCAGCCAGGTTCCCCGGCGTAGATTAGTCACCGGCAATGCCGGTAGAAACTACGCATCAATGACATGGTAACAAAAAAAAATACACAAACACATGTGGCTAGTATTTGTCTTAGATTTAAAATTTTGATATACAATCCAAATATAACATGGTTTGTTTGGTAGAACTGATTTCTTTCGGATTTGGGAAGAAAGCAGCTGCATGTTCATTGTTGTGTCAACAAAAGGCATACATGTTCCACTATTTCCCAACTCATGTCATAGAAACCCATCCCCAATACAGCTCTATTTGTCTATGATCAAAATAAAGAGCCACATTTGGAACATATTACACACACAAAGGCTAAAACATTTCATTCACTACTTGGCTTCATTCTAAAGATGGTAAGTTTTCACTATTGTCCAAATTTAAAACCCCACATTTCTATCCCTCTTGCTCATTTCATCTTTCTATTATTGCTTGTTGAATGTTTGATCACGTGCAAGGAAATTGGTCGGGGTAATTAAATGCAATAAGGCCATTAAATTAGTGCAATTTGAACACTTGATTAATGTCTTGATGTCAAAATGAAATGTTTATTAGGAGTCCCGTTTACTTGACACTCATACCAATGACAAGTTGGGTTTGTCTTGTAATTAGGTTATTACTAGCAAACTATATCTCTAATAGTCTCCTGCAAGCTATTCACAACACTTCTAGCTTGAGATGAGCAAGACAAAAGTAGTAGTAAGTGCCTATAAATAGGCTTAGGTAGTCATTTTATTTTTAAATTTTCTCATTTGTATCCCATTTTACTTTGATGAATATTAAAGTCTCTTGATCTTTTTTCTCTTAACTTTCCATGGATGCCATGTTCTTCAACATAGTTGTAGCTAATAGAATATTTATATTCAATGTTTTGAAAATTGGACTGGACATTGAATTGGTGAGAGACTTCTAGGTCATGGTTCAACAGATTTAAAATGCTCAAATCAGGATGAAATCACAGTCGAACTGTTGAAATAACCAAATTGTAGAACGTGTCGGTTCATAGTTTAACCGAGTCAACCGTCCTGTTAGTTTGATTTTTTAAACAAGGTCTGGTCCGAGTGGTAGCTGGCCTCGGATCCCACTCCAAGGTTTTGAGTTCGAATATTGGATGTGGCAAAAGCTCTGTTGAGAGGGGAGAACCACACGTACCAATAAAGTCGGGTATACATGCAGGGACGGACCCACACTCTTTAGCTTCCAATGGCTCTTGCCCCCCCCCCCCCCCTTCCCAACACACACACACACACCCAAAGATTTTTAACACTCACATAACCAAATATACTGCTGATGTGTTATTGATCTGCCATAGAAGCAAGATTACGTGCGATGCAATTGGGTGAGGCAGTCAAACTAAATGGTCAGGAGGCCCACGCCTAGTAAAACTTAACCCTGTCTATGATTATTCAATTCTTCCAAGAAACACATCTACATTATTAGTCCAATACTCGTGTATTTTATTGCCTAAATATAGGAACTCAATTCTTAGGAAAAAAATCAATATGGGAATATCTATCTATATATGTTTTTGTTTGCCTTTCAAAATCAAAGTGAAATTGGAAATAGCTTCATATTCCCCCCGCCTCACATCGTGGCTCCTCCTCTGTATACAGGTGATCAATCAGGTTCCCCGACATAGATTAGTCACGGACTAAACTGATGGATACTGCACACCATAACACTGGTAAAAAAATATTACACCTTTTTAGTTTTACCATTTTCCCTCTTATGAAGGTTATCTTCATTGATATATACCAATATAAAATAAATATGTGGTAGCTGTTATTGTCATGGATGGGGACCACAAGTGGCATTACTGGAGAATAAGAGTGGACGGCCTTATGGAGAAGAGACAGATGGGAAATGGGAAACATTGGAGAGAGAATTACATTACACTACAACTATATAATTTAATTTAATCAGTAGTATATATCGCAAAGGTGATGAGTCTGTGCATAAATAGAAGAGCATTTGGCAGTGTCTAAGAGGGAACCTATACTCTCAATTATCACTAATTCAAACACACAACAAAAAAAATAGAACTTTTTGATACCCACCACACCACTCTCTCTACCAATGAAATTTCATTAAGTTTCACATTATATGATTAGATAATTAAATTTTTCTGAAATCCATGATCATTTTAAGTCAGATAAGATTCCACGTGTTTGTAACTCAACCAGTTATTGGGAATAGAAGACATGTATCGTGGAGAGGAACCAATGCTTAAGAGAATTTCATAAAGCAACAATAACAGTAATAGTATAGCTTGCTAGCTAGCAGATAAAATTGGTGTCATACAAAGGATAAACATGAATTGGTCGAATCTGGCATTTTAATTGATTGAGCAAAACAGTGCTTAATTCCCTTCAACCTAATAATTGAGAGACACAAGTCCAGAATCACGTGATTATGGCATAAAAATGTACTGTCATCAATTACAAAGACATCTTAAGACAAGTTGGGTAAGTGGAGATCAGACAGAATTTTTTTTTAGGATATAATAATAATAATATAATTTGAAGTTCATTGAAAGTTTTGCAAAAGACTGTTATGACGAATCACAATATAATTTTGACATTTTTGACATTATAAAGGATTATGCTTTTCTAGAAGGTCCAACTGATTCTATGTTTAGTAATCCTCAAATGCAGACAGGGGAGAATGGTTATGTAGCAAATCATCATTAACGAGATTTGCTCACATAACAATAACATTGTTGAATTACAACACATGGCGCCTTGAATAATAATTTAAGGACACATGTGCTATCAATAATATCTTAAACTCTAGAAATCTAACCTGTAGTAAATAGTTGAAGAATACTATTTCCACCTTTCATATCATAGATATATCACTTTATTAATCAAATTATACTATTAGTATTAGTTAACTGTGTAAAATCACTCCTAAAAAAACTGTATGATCACTCCTAACTTACACGGTAAAAGTGCATGTCACTGCCCAATTGAAAGGCGATTAGGCAAAAGAATTGACAGCAAATCTGGATCAATTCGTGAACGTTGAAGCGTATTGAACATGAATATATTCCATGCTTCAAAAGCAGAAGAAAAAAAAAGATACTAGCCTTCGCCAATTATATTGTTCACTCAATTCTGACTCGAATTATATCGAGAATATAACCAAACAAAAAAATCAGCAAAAGACACTGACGAATCTTCCTTTGCATTAACAAAGAAATTTAAATGAAACTACTGAATGAAAGTAAAAATTGATAATTCTGAAAACTCAAAAAAGCATCTTAAAAAATGTATAGATACAATGATCAATACATTTAATACATTATTTTTCAATAAACAATTTTTATTTCCTGGTTCCTTAAAATGTATTGAAAGGCGTATTTGGATCCTCTTCTTCCCTCCTTCCTCTCCATCACAAAATATAAGAGTGGTGTTTGGATCCTCTCCTCTCTTTCCTCTCCATCACAAAATATAAAGGTGGTAAATAATGATGAGAGAGAGATAGAAAGGATGAAAGGAGATGTAGGGTGAGTGGAAAGGAGAGCATCCAATTCCATTGAAAGGCAGCAAAATCCTATAGTACTTTTCAGTGCCAGTTATGCTGCTTAGTAAGAACCACAAATTATGAGTGTAAACACTGAATGACTAGTGTAACTAAAACCTGTCGCTCAGGATTTATTTGTAAGGTTAAATATATTTAATCTTAAAAATTGACAAAAATTTAATTTTGTCCCTGCAAAAAATGTATTTGTTCTTGGCGTTAAAAAAATACTAAAAACTGTTTTTTTAGTTCCCTAATAAGGGACTAAAAACACTATCATTGATAACTGTAGGGACTGAAGTTTTATAGGGTCCAAAACCAAACATTTCCAATTTCATAGAAATCAAAAACATATTTAGCTAATTTGGAAAAAACAAAAGGAAAATAAATACTTCTATCAAATCTGGAAGAAGAAGCAGTAAAACCAGGTATCTGTCAAGGTTTACATGAACAAATCAGTGACTGTTGGCCAGTAGCCACTGAACAATTCACGCCACTAATACAAGCACATCACACAAATGTAATGAAATTCCAAACCATCATGATTGGAGCACTAGTGCATAATCAGCATTGCCTTGAATATAAATAAACCTTCTGCCTAGAATGTTTCCCATTCAGCAGTAGCTCATCTTGGTAGGAAAGGATGTTGCCCAATATTAACTTTGGAACGTATGGAAGATGCCCCCAAACTACATTCCCGCAGCATTAAACCTTAATAGAAACATCAGACACAGGCAAGACAGATTTACGATGACGAAGGTCTCCATTTATTGCACAGAATGCGAATCAGAATTTGGTGACAACTTTTATGGTTACATACATAAGAGATTCCAAGATGTTTGGATAAAAGCAATGATATATGAATTTCTTGTTTTACATTGGTCCTTAGACATCAAATAATACTCCCACTTCCTTACAGCCAGAAATGTTTTACACAGCCAACCGACCTCACCCTATTTATACGGACCACTGAACTCATCAGGATCACACAAAAAATTGTTCCCAAAACTTCCCTTGCTTCAGAAAATAGCAACACTCAAAAATCAGGTCATCAGTTTCGATAATGACCAACAAGATACAAACACAGCCCAGGATTTATTTATTCATTCGAGTGGGAGATTGGAATCTTGGGAAGAGGAAGACTCAAGAAAAGGCTACAAAAACAATAACTATTTACAAATTGTTGCTACCTGTTCATTTTCAACATCCCTCTTCCAAAGAAGTAAGTGCAAAAAGAAAACAGAGCATGATACCTTATACACGGCTGCGAGGCTTCTGGGTACCAGTTCGCGGAATAGCCAATAAAGCTAAGATTCCACTCATAAGGGCTGCAACAGCCGCCACAGCAAAGGCTGGGGAATTTCCTCCACCAAATAGCTGATCCCATGGTCCACTTCCCAGTGACACAATTATCTGTTTAAAACATGATATATATGTAACACAGTAACTCCAAATATCCAAAAGCACAAATCCTGTTCACAACTACAAGACCTTTTACAAAGTTTTCATTTATAGAACACAACCCATCATTAACTTCGAACTAGATGCAGCATTTTGGAATAATTAACAACGGGAACTGTTTTGATACCGTTAGAATAACATATTTAATGTTGCTGACTAGACTATGAGTAGGCTATGACTCATAGTAATCCTATGTAATTAATGTATAGATTATACTAGCACTATGTGTAGGTATCTCATGTATTGTTGGATTCATATCATAGAAATACAAACCAATTTTTACATGGTATCAGAGCTAAAACGTCCAAACCAGTGTTGTCAATGGCGGCGGATGGCGGTTTATGGCGGAGAGCCAAAAATCCGTCATTTTAGGCCGCCATAACCGCCATTAAAGGCCGCCATAAACCGCCATCCTTCACAAATTGGCCATGGCGGTTTTCAAGAAATCCGCCACCGCAATCGCCATGGCGCCGCCATAACCGCCATTTGACAACACTGGTCCAAACCAAGCCCGAGGAGATTGCTTCAATCCATAGAGGGATCGGCGGAGACGACATACAAGTCGAGAGTCACCTGGAATAGTAAAACTTGGGGTTGGTCCAATGCCAAAGCTGAATACCGGGCTATGGCAGCAGCTGCCTCCGAACTTACATGGCTAAGGCAACTCCTCCGGAAATTGAAGTTGGGAGACCTCCAAGACACATAGAGATGGATTGTCACTTTGTAAGAGAGAAAATACTCTCAGGAGAAATCACTACACACTTCGTCAATTCTAGTGATCAGCTTGCCGATATGTAACAAGCTGGGAACATATGACATGTATGCTCCAGCTTTAGGGGGAGTGTTTGAATAACATATTTAATGTTGCTGACTAGACTATGAATAGGCTATGATTCATAGTAATCATATGTAATTAATGTATAGATTATACTAGAACTATATATAGGTATCTCATTTATTGTTGGATTAATATCATAGAAATACAAACCAATCTTCACAGACATATAAATAAAATTTTGTTTGGGGAGTTGTAAAGTAGGAATTAAGTTGATATTAAAACCCTTTTGGTTTGTTTTGTGTGCAAAAATTACCCAAATTTGGTTGGAGTTGATTGGATTTTACCTTTGATTAATTACTTCAACTGGAGACTTATGCCCTCGTTAGTTTTACTTTTTCTATTCTACCTATTCTAAGTAAGGGTAATAAAGCAAATTTGTTAAAACAAAATGAATGTACTTTATATTTAAAAACGTTCCAAACATTTGAATTCATTTGTAAATCAAGTCAGTATACTTTTTAAAATGAGTTCCAAAACATGGGAAATGATTTCTTAATCAGATCAGATTAATTGAATTCAAAGAAAATCGTATCAAAACAATTTCATATTTATGTGATTCCAAACACAATGGTAATGAACAGTTTCTAGTTGGGACCTCATAATCTATGCATTAAAATGTGTTACTTCCATGAAATGTTATCATTGTGAAAAAGACTGAATAAATCTCAAAAAAAAAAGACTGAATATTTGTTGTATGCTCGAGTAAACTTTCACTCAGCTGATTTGATTATATACACTCTAGAGAGTAAATACAATCTGAGATTTGCAAGGACATTAATGTGGTTTCTAGTTCCCAAGTACATGAATGTGATTTACTAGGCATATAATTAGCTATTGATCTCCTAGGTGCAAGAATAACTATTCCGATGTATTTATTTTATAATTCCAACACTCCCCCTGTGTAGATTTTGTGTAGAACTAACGGATTTGGTGATGACTTCCTTAGAAAAGACTTTCTCCCGGACAACGACAATCAATCTCAATATGTTTAGTTCTCTCATGGAAGATTTGATTAGAAGCTATATGTAGGGCTGCCCGGTTATCACTACAAAGTTTTGTTGTAAATAGTAGGTTTTTGCTATTATTAGTAGTCCATGTACTAGGTCCATTAGATTTAATGACTTGTCTATATAATAAGATTAGTAAGTGTAATTTTATCAAAAAAAAAAATCAGTAAGTGTAATTATACATTGAAATAATACATTCAGTATAATTTTCTACATGGTATCAGAGCTCTCGTTTTTTGGGAGTCTCGCTTCCGCACAAAAACCCTAGCCGCCATCGTTCCAACTTTCTTTCTGCCTTCATTGCAGCTTCTTGGCACCTTCATTGTGCTAGTTTTGTCTCTTTTTCTGGGCTAAAAGATTGTTCGCGCGGTCACTGTCCATAGGCACTGTTCATCCTTACTGTTCACGTAGAACTGTTCATCGCACTGTTCACACGGTGCTGTTCACCATCCTGTTCGCGCGGTACTGTTCACCGTTGCTGTTCATTCCGTACGGTACACTGTTTATTCGCCAAAACAGCATTATTAATTCCTCTTTTGGCGGCCTACGTTTGCTTTTGTTTGACTTCTTGTTTGTGGGTTATTTGAAGCTCACACCTTTGGTCATCGTTATATATTTCTTTTGCAACTTCGGGAACCATTCTCGTTTCCGTTTGGTTTCGTTGCTTGTTCTTTTCTCGATCGTTGTTCGAGATGGCAGATAATATTTCAATTGATTACTCTTTATCATTCACCGAGGATGAGGTGAATCGTGTAAAGGCTATATTTGACTCTCTCGGTAAGCCTTCTGGAAGTTGTTCTGTTCCAACGACCGGCTTGAGTGAATGCTCCCGATCACTTAATGTTTCCGGTAAAATCCCTAGAGATGCTTGAATTTTGGACTCAGGTGCCACCGACCACATGACTTTCAATTTCGGCTTATTTTCCTCCTATACCTCCTCTGAAAGGAGCTGTTATGTTACCATTGCTAATGGTTCTTATGCTCGTATTGATGGCTCTGGGAGTGTTAACTTGGCTACCATCACTTCAATTACAGGATGTGCTACATGTTACCACACTCTCTCACAATCTAATATCTGTTCGTAAACTCACCCATGATCAGAACTGTAAAGTAACATTTTTCACTTCTTATTGTGTTTTTCAGGATCTTACCACGGGGAAGACAATTGGAGTTGCTAAGGAAAATGGAGGGTTATACTACTTATCTGATGAACCAAATTGTTCGAAGGTGCTGGCTTCCTGCTTGCATACTGAGTCTTCCGAGTCTTCTCATTCTGCCGTACAAATTTGGCTTCAGCACAAACGTCTTGGTCATCCTCCATTCTCTTTAGTTAAGTCTATGTTTCCTTTTTTGTTTTTAAATCATTCAGTTGAGTCTTTTAAATGTGAAGTTTGTGAGTTAGCTAAACAACATTGTGTCTCTTTTCCTGCTAGTTCCAATAAAAGTGCTGAACCTTTTGATCTTATACATTCTGATGTTTGGGGACCTGCACCTATTTCTAATATTTCGGGTGCTAAATGGTTTGTGTCTTTCATTGATGATTGTACTCGAGCAACTTGGATTTTTTTGATGAAGGAGAAATCAGAAGTACCAGAATTATTTATCAGATTTTATCACTTGGTGCGAACACAATTTGGCAAAGGCATTAAAAGAATTCGCTCTGACAATGGCAAGGAATATGCCAATCAGAGTCCTTCAAATTTTACCAGCCAACAAGGAATTCTTCATGAGTTTACATGTGTCGACACCCCACAACAAAATGGTGTCGCAGAAAGAAAAAATCGTCATTTACTTGAAGTTGCTCAAGCCATTCTCTTCCAAATGACAGTTCCCAACTCATATTGGGGAGAAGCAGTATTGACGGCTGCCTACATAATTAATCGGGCCCCATCTCGAATGTTAGGTAATGTCAGTCCTGTTCACTTTATGACTTCACAATTTCCTTCTGTTCCTGTTTTGCAAAGTCTTGAATCTCGAGTGTTTGGTTGTGTTGCTTTTGTCCATGTTCACAAACAACACCGAAGTAAGTGGATCCCTGTGCAATCAGATGCATTTTTGTGGGTTATCCTCCCAACAAGAAAGGATATAAATGTTATCATCCTCCTAATCGTAAGTACTTTATCTCTAAAGATGTCACGTTTCATGAGAATATATCCTACTTCACTCGTTCTCAGCTTCAGGGGGAGAGTATTCATAATGATTTGGAATCTGAGTCTGAGTTTCAATTCCTACCTGAGTTGTCTGTGACTCCTGTCTTAAATCCTACTACTAGTCCTACTTCCACAAATCCTACTATTAAGTCTCCTACTTCTATTTTGGTTCCTCCTTTGTCTTCTGTTTTGCAGGAACCATCATCTTCGACACCAGCAAATACTAAGGCTGGTGAGCCAATTTTGGTGTATCAGAGAAGAAGTAAGCCCGACCTGCTCCAGACACAACCTCAATTGCCCGAACCGGAGGTAACTACTGAAATTAACCCTCCTGTTAGCGATTCCCACAGTTCTGACACTAGTGACACTGACACAGATGATTTGCCTATTGCTTTGAGGAAAGGGAAAAGGTCTTGTGCCAAATACCCTATTTCTCAATTTGTCTCCTCTAAGCATCTTTCCTTGCAGCATCAAAGTTTTATTGCAGCTGTTGACTCTGTAAGAATCCCTACATCAGTACAAGAGGCACTAAAAGATAAAAATTGGGCCCAGGCCATGAATGAAGAGATGAAGGCACTTGAGAAGAATGAAACTTGGGAGATTGTTGAGAAACCAGGGGACAAGAAGCTTGTTGGTTGTAGATGGATCTACACAATCAAGCACAAATCAGATGGTACTCTTGATCGGTACAAAGCAAGACAGGTGGCAAAAGGATACACTCAAATTTATGGAATAGATTATGATGAGACATTTGCTCCTGTGGCAAAAATGAATACAATTCGTATCTTACTCTCTCTTGCTGCGCATTTTGGTTGGGACTTGCACCAGTTTGATGTTAAGAATGTTTTCTTGCATGGCAATTTAGAAGAGGAGGTGTATATGGAGATTCCACCAGGATTTGGTCCCACTAATGGAACAAATGTGGTTTGCAAACTGAGAAAAGCTTTATATAGGCTAAAACAGTCTCCTCGGGCCTGGTTTGGGAGGTTTTCAAAAGCAATGTTGCATCTTGGCTATAAACAAAGCCAGGGAGATCATACACTTTTCTTCAAACATTCACAGGGTGGTAAACTGTACTTCTTGTTTATGTTGATGATATTATTGTTGCAGGGGATGATTTGACCAAAAGGCAACTGCTTAAGGAAAAATTAGCTACAGAATTTGAAATGAAGGACCTTGGGAAACTTAAGTATTTCCTAGAGATTGAGGTAGCCTACTCCAATGAAGGCGTTTTTATTTCTCAAATAAAATATGCTCGACCTTCTGAAAGAAACGAGAAAACTTGGATGTAAACCTGCAAGCGTTCCTATTGAGCAAAATCACAAACTGAGCACTGAAGAGGAAAGTGCTAAGGTTGATAAAATGCAATATCAAAGACTAGTGGGGAAGTTGATCTACTTAGCCCACTCTAGACCTGACTTGGCATATGCAGTTAGTGTTGTAAGTCAGTTTATGCATGATCCAAGAGTAAGACACCTTCAAGCAGTAGACCGTGTTCTGCAATATCTCAAAGCCACTCCAGGGAGAGGACTTCTTTTCAAGAGAGGTGGAAACTTGACTATAGAGGCATATACTGATGCAGATTATACAGGTTCGGTGAGTGATAGAAGATCCACCTCAGGCTATTGCACGTTTCTATGTGGGAACCTTGTCGCTTGGAGAAGCAAGAAGCAAAATGTAGTAGCTCGATCAAGTGCTAAGGCAGAATTTGGAGCTATGGCACAAGGGATATGTGAATTATTATGGCACAAGGGACAATTGTCTGATTTCCACCTTGAGGTCATCGTGTCTTGGTGGGGGGGGGGGGGGGGGGTTGCAATGAAAGAACGGGAGGAATAAATGTTTAGACCAACAGCAACTACCACACACTTGAACTTGTAGCTCAGTGGCATGACCGACCTCTAGAAGAAGCACGTTGGGATAATTAAGAATTACTCAAGGGACAACTGTCTGATTTTCACTTTGAGGTCATCGTGCAAAGAGACTCCAGTTGGAATAAATGTTTAGGCCAACAGGAACCATCCTACCACTACACTGCAAGCTGAAAATAAATAAGGGAGTGGGAAATGAGCATGTTTAGCATCAGTGAAGGGCGATTTTTGGTTGAGGGTGCACTTGTTTGACGATCATCACTCTTAGCATCATGTATGTAGATTTGTTCCATTTTAAATAATATTGGGATATAATATACATCCCACTTAGGATTAGTAAAAGACGGTTGTAGTATGTTTCTGTAACTGTCGTCAGGAGTCTGTCCACTCGACACTCTTGTTGGGAATGTTATTTGATGTTATTGCATATATTACTTCTAGCAATTTCTCTTTTAATCTTATTCTCTCTTATTACATAAGGTGTCATGTCTATCATCTTCTAGCGATTAATACTTCTGTTTTCAAATAAAAATGGACAATTAACTTTTGAAAGGCATCCATAAGTCAACCAAATAAAAACAATGAAGCAGACTTCAAAAATTGGGCAACATGCTGTGACACTTGAATCCCAATGGGAGTGCCATATATTCATATTCCACTTATACCACAACATGAAAAATACTTAACTGGTGATATTATTATTATTTTATGATACTCAATAAGAGAGACCTAAGCTTACTGCTTCTTGCCAGTGTTCAACCTCAATGATTGATTATCTAAATCATATTGTTTTATTAAGTGAAATGAAGCTGCACATATTTGGATCAAAACATAGCAACATGCTTTACATTATAAAAATTTCTGTCCACTGTGTTTATACAAAAAAAAAACTAAAGTAGACCAACTTTGATCATATATAAAAGGAATACAAAATAAGAAATACCTGTGGGACCACGATTGCTAGATTCAGGACACCCATTGATAGCCCTGTAAGTACCAACAATCCATATAATCAGTCCTGTAGTCATATCTTCGAGAGAAAAATAAACAAGGCCATGAATAGAATCCCACCTTGTCCAAGTCCCAATGGTTCAATATGCGTGGAAATTAAAGCATACGGAACACTGTAAGTGATCTGTGAGAATAATATAAATAAACAACATAAATCAGAGTAAATTAGTAAAATGGCATATAAAATTTCAACTCATTTACAATTTTAGGCATATCATGTTATACACAAATTGAAAGGCATCACAAGAATTGTAACCAAAAGAAGGTATAGAAAACTGGTCATTTTGACTAAGGAGATTAAGCAGCCAAGAACAAGTTAATTAATATAATTCACATGTATTAGATTAGCCACTACAATTTCAAAAAAGAATTTTAGAACAGAATTTGAAACTCTGATTTAATGACATAAGAGCAGAACAGAGTAACTTACTGCCAATGGAAACCCAAGGATGGTAAAGATTATTAAAGCAGCTATCACAATACTAGATGGTGGTGGTTGATCTTTGCCTACGTAGCCAATGCTATTTGCCACATAGGTTACTACTAACATTGCAATAAAGCAAATGGCCATAATGATATTTGAGATTCCCCACAAAAAACCAGCCCCTCGCTTCCGGCATAGCCTCTCCATGAGCAATGACGTCACTCCAAGAACAACTGAATTAAGCAATAAACCAAGTGCTCCCATTCTAACTCCAGCATCATAAACAAGGCCTCCATTTGGATCACCGCCATAAATTTCTCGACCCATCCAATCAGTATCAAAAAGAATGAATGGGAACCACCCAGTCCAATTCAGAGCAGTTACGGACAGTACTATCCATATAGGGGTTGAAAAATATTTGAATGTCCCAAATAATTCCCACATGAAAGCTTCTTCTTCATTACCTGACACCTCTGTCCCTTCTCCAGAATGGGCTGCCCCACTCGAACTCAGAGGCACTTCATGAGCTGACACAATGCTGAGATATGTTGTGACCGCAATGAAAGCAACGTCAAGAAAGAAAGCAGACTTGAGATTTGCACAACTAATAGTGCATGCAGGGGTAAGTGTGAAAGTAAAAATCTTGTACCAACCACTGTATGCTCCAGTCGCATAGCCAAGAATGTTACCAATGGCCATACAGAGGGAGAAATAAGCATTTGCAACACGTGTCCTCCGAGGATCATTGCCTAAACATTCCAAAGAAGAAAAAGATAAGGAAAAGAAAGAGGAGGGGCATCAATATCTTGCTTTCCAAATTGATCACATTCATTTATATAATAATTATGACTAACATAAAAACATTATATTTATTGAGCTTTTTAATGGTAGGAGGTGAGGTAGTTCACCCTGAGAACAAGCACCTCCCTGAAATGAGCATTTTATGTGTCTATAGCACCGGATAGAATTATAGAAGCAAAGAAAGGAAGATAATGTCGCATAAGTTTTATTCTGACGTTTAGGTCGCCTGTGCAGAGAAACTTAGGTAAGATGTAATGAAGGTAAATGACAATTACTATACCATTTAAAATTTTAATTTAATTGAGAACTGCATTCGACATTTAATATCAAACAGAAGATCGCATAGATAGAGGACATATGGCAGCAACCAATGCAAAACTAATCTATTTACAATTAAATTGTCTCAAAATTGCATTATGATGATAGAAAACACACTAATGTTTGATAAAGATAATTTAGTAAAAATACCAATCTCATTCTTTCATTTATGGTGTTTTCTTAATGAGTGAAATGAGCTATAGTGACACTTATTGCGAGACAGAGGAAGTATCATGTTAGAATTGGAAGTTATTTGTGTTATTATTATTATTGTTATGTATTATTATTGTGTTTATTATTATTAGGAGTGGTTATTATTTGTGTAACTATTAGTGGGCAGTTTTTATTATTATAGGCTGTTTTAGTGGACAGTTTTAGTGGGCAGTTTTATAATTAAATAACTGCCATATGGCAGTTTTATTAGAATAACTGCCGTCAGGAAATCATACTTCTTGTGTATATTGTGTGAATTGGGTTTGAATTTCAGAATCTGTTAATTAATTAAACAGATTTCTGTGTGTTTAATTAACTGTGAAATCAGTTTCTATCAACCGGTATCAAAGCAGTTACTTTCCTGGAAATTTGATGGTTACTACAAAAGGAGATATGGAAGCACGTTTGGAAGAAATTGAACGCGCAAGGGAAGAAGACAGACGGAAGATGGACGCTGTTTTGAAAACTGTACAGCAGTTATCAAATTCTCTGCAGGGGCTGGAACAGGCGCCAGAAATACTGGGGCGCCCTCACAAACGCTTTCCTTACGGGCGCGATGTGCAGGAGGACAGTTTCTGCCCCAGGCGCCATTCTGGGCACAATAACTGGCCAATTCAGGCGCAGTGAACCATATAGGCGCCATGACAAGCACGGTTTTCTGGATTCTCGTGATGATGCAATCAAGGGGCAAATGGAGGAATTAATTAAATCTGTTTTAAATAGTAGGTTTTTGCTATTATTAGAAGTCCATGTACTAGGCCCATTAGGTTTAATTACTTTTCTATATAATAAGATTAGTGAGTGTAATTATACACAATTGAAATAATACATTCAGTATAATTTTCTACATGGTATCACGAGCTCTCGATCTTTAGAGACTTGCTTTCGCATAAACCCTAGCCGTTTTTATCACGGTTTTCTTTTCCGCCTTCATTGTGGCTTGTTTTTCTGCCTTTGTTGCAGTATTTGGAACCTTCTTTGTTCCCGCTTTTTTTCATTGAAATGAGCTAGTACTTGATCAGCAGTTTATGTTATAATTTGGAATCAGAATATAAAACTATCATTTGTATTATTGAATATCTGATACACAGAGGCACTATATATAGTGCAGAGTTTACAAAGGATAGAACCTACTAACTGTACAGAACAGAATAGCAACAAACTAACGGATATGCAGTTATACTAACAGACTTATAACTGCACTAACAGATATAACAGAGAACTTAAACCACAATAACAGATAACCAAGATAAGGACTTAGTTAACTAATATAACACTAAGTGTATTCTCTAACAGTCCCCCCCACAAGCTCAACTGTACTAAGTACATTGAGCTTGTCACGAAGTCTACAAAAGTGAGCTTTGCTGAGAGGTTTTGTTAGGATATCAGCCACTTGAGCTGCAGCAGGAACATAGGACACAAGCAAGGATCCATTCAGAACTTTTTCTCGAACAAAGAAGATGTCTAACTCCATATGTTTAGTGCGTGAGTGAAGGATGGGGTTGTGACTGAGAGCAACCGTGCTCTGATTGTCACAAAAGATAACTGGTGCAGGAACTGAGATCTGTAACTCTTGGAGCAAGGACCGAAGCCATAAAACCTCCTGTGTAGCTAAGGCAAGACTACGGTACTCTGCTTCTGCTGTAGATTTGGCAACCAAGTGTTGTTTTCTAGACCACCACGAGACGAGATTAGGGCCAAGATATATACAGGCACCTGAAGTTGACCGTCTATCGTCTATATCCGAGGCCCAATCTGCATCACAATAAGCAGTAATACCAATTGGAGAGCCACCTGTTGCTGGTTTAAGAGTGAGACCCAAGTCCAAGGTGTGTTTGAGATACCGGAGAATCCGTTTAACAGCAGACCAATGTGATTGAAGAGGATTTGACATAAACTGGCAGACTTTATTTACACAGTATCCGAGCTCAGGTCTTGTAATTGTCACGTATTGAAGAGCACCAACGATGCTTCGATAGAGTTGGGGATCTTCAAAGGTATCAGACCCTTGTTTGGACAGTTTTGCATTTGCAGGCAAGGGTGTAGAAATTCCCTTGCAATCTGCCATACCAGCCCTGGTCAGCACATCTTTAATATATTTTGCTTGAGATAAATGTAAGGAACCCGATGGAGTTGGTTTGCATTCTATGCCCAAAAAATATTCCAAGGAGCCCAACTGTTTGAGAGAATATGCCTGCTGTAATTGCTGAATGACAAGGTTGATAGCACTGATGGAGGAGCCAGTGACAATTATGTCATCAACATAAATGAGAACTAAAAGACAGCAACCTCTTTTGTTGAAGTATAGGAGAGAATGATCACACCTTGACTGTGAGAAACCAACAGATATGAGAGTCTTGGTGAGGCTTTCATACCAAGCCCGAGGGGCTTGCTTGAGGCCATAAATGGCTTTCTTCAAGTGGCAAACCAGAGAAGCATCACCTTGAGTGAACCCAGGTGGTTGTTGCATATAAACATCCTCTTGTAGATGACCATGAAGGAATGCGTTGTTGACATCCAATTGTCTTAGAGGCCATTTGTGAGATAAAGCAAGAGTCAAGACAGTTCTAATGGTAATTGGTTTGACCACGGGTGAGAAAGTTTCAGAATAATCCAAACCATATTTCTGGTTGAAACCCTTAGCAACAAGCCGAGCCTTGTATTTATTAATTGACCCATCCGGATTTTCTTTGAGTCTAAAGACCCATTTGCAACCAATAGCACGTTTGTGTGGAGGGAGAGGCACCAAGTCCCAAGTCTGATTGGAATAGAGAGCATCTAACTCTGCTTGCATTGCTTTAGTCCACTCTGGTGAAGTAAGAGCTTGTTGGACAGATGTGGGCTCAGTTGTGGTGAGATGAATGGAGGGATATGGAGAAGGTTTAAGGTGGCCAGTTTTAGATAGGGTTAGCATGTGATGTGTGTTATGTGGTGGAGTTGGTGAGGGGGTTGGTGAGGGTGAACTATCAGCATTGATGGTGTGAGAGGCGTTTGAAGGAAGAGTGCCAGTAGGGGAGGAGGCAACTGGTGATGTTTCTGGTGTAGGGGGCTGAGGAGGGTAAGGTGAAGGTGGTAAAGGTGGTGAGGTAGTAGGTGATGGTGAGTGTGTAACAGAGGGTGTAATAGTGGAGTGAGGTGCAACAATATCAAGGTGAGTGGTGGTGGAAGTGCTGTGAGCAGGTGATGATCTAGTAGTGTTGTCATTAGTAAATTTGCTTTGAAATGGAAAATAATGCTCATGAAATAAGACATCCTTAGAAATAAACAAACGATTAGTGCTCACATCAAGACATTTATAACCATGATGAGATGAGGAATAGCCTAAGAAAACACACTCTTTAGATCTAAATTGGAATTTGGGATTATTGTATGGAGTTAAGAGAGGATAGCATGCACAACCGAAGGACCTTAAAAAGTGATAATCAGGGGTTTTATGGAGCAAGGTTTGAAGAGGAATAAGCTGGGACTGTGAGGCAGGCAGTCTATTTATGATGTATACAGCAGAATGGAAAGCATGGTCCCAAAAATAGTATGGAAGAGAGGAGTGAGAAAGAAGGGATAGACCCATTTCAACGATGTGTCTGTGCTTCCTTTCGACCACTCCATTCTGATGGTGAGTTTGTGGGCAAATGACTCTGAATAATGCCTAAATTAGCTAGATATTGTTTAACAGGACAGTATTCACCTCCCCAATCTGTTTGAACAGATTTAATCTTCTTGTTGAGTTGTAATTCAACAAGAGCTTTAAATTGTTTAAACACATTGAGAGTCTCTGATTTGTCATGTAAAAAATAGATCCACACATATCTACTAAAGGCATCAATAAAGGAAACATAATATTTGAATCCCAAGGATGATTTCATAGGGGCAGGTCCCCACAAATCAGAGTAAATGAGTTCCAATGGTTCATTATAAATGGTTTGAGACAGAGAAGATGGTAAACGGTGAGATTTGCCCAAGCAACATGCCACACAAAAATGAGCTTTATTTCTTGTAAAAGTTGAAAGATTACATGAATGCAAAATCTTATTAAGAGTATCTAGACTAGTGTGACCCAGCCTATGGTGCCACTTGTAGTATACATCTGAAGAACTAGAGACAGAATTCACAGAATTGAAAGTAAGAGGCTTTGACACAGGTTCAGCTTGAGAGTGCAGGGGGTATAGACCATCTCTAGTCAACTTCCCTTGCAAGAGAGTCTGATTATTGACCTGAGAGTGAGCAGAATAATGAGATGGATGAAATGTAACATAAGCATTATTATCCTTTGCAAATTTACTTACACTAATCAAGTTCTTATTTAATTGTGGCACATGAAGGACATCCTTAAGATATAGTGTGTGTTGTGGATGTGATGGTGATTGGAATTGAAAATTGCTTAAGGATTGAACAGGTAATTTAGTACCGTTTCCTAGAAAGACATTTTCTAGGTGAGTTGGTGGTGGTGGAGCACCGGGAGGAGCTGGAAGCAAAGTGACATGATTGCTGCAAGCAGTGTCCATCCAATTGGATGCTGAAGGGTGTGTAGAGGGAACAGCAGTATAGTTTGCTTGCGGAGCTGACACATTCATGGCCTGATTCCATGGACTTGGTGCAGAAACGGGTTGCCTGACGTACTGATATGGGTTTCCAGTAGGATATGCCTGACCTGGAGGAGGATTGAAGGCTGTGTTGAATCTGTGATAACAGTAACTGGCTTCGTGGCCCATTCTATGACAGACCTGGCACTGGACATTTGAACGAGCTCCATTCCGGCCACCACGGCCACGTGAGCGGCCACCACGACCTCTGAATTGGGGATTACCTCGATTGCCGGAGCTAGGGTTTCCTGAATTGGGCAAATTGTTGTAATTAGGGTTTGTGCCGTTGTAATTTGCTTGGGGTTTCTCTTGATTGTTATCGTGCGAATCATCGGGGCCATTGCAATTCTTGGATTGCGTGAAATTCAGAGAGGTCGATTCTTCAATGATCTTCGCCTTGTCGATGCGTTGTTCATGAGCGAGGAGGAGACCACGAATTTCCTCAAGATCGAACCACTGAATCTTGCTATTAATCAGAGTGACAAGAGATTCATACTCACTCGGTAATCCTTCAAGAATCACGTCAAGTTGATCCTGAAGGGAGACTGATTCACCGATGGAAGTGAGAGAATCGCTAAGGTGCTTTATCTTCGCAAGAAATTCTGACACGGTGGACGACCCCTTCTTGGTAGTTCTGAGTTGTGTTCGCAATTGCCTTGCCTGGGCACGTGTTTTGGACTGAAAAGCAGTGTGGATGTTGTCCCACAATTGGTGCGTGTAACGACACCCAATCACCGACGGCAAGATCGCCGGCGAGAGAGACGACTGTAGCCAGGCGAGCAAGAGCTGATCTTGCAGTTCCCAGTTAGTATACGCGGGATTCTCACGGTTGTTTAGTCGATCGTCTTCAGTGGCATACTGCGGAGGGATCACCGGAGCGACGCAGAACCGGTGAAGGCGGTGAGCACGCAACACCGGTTCGATTTGTTGGAGCCATACAAGGTAATTTGTTTCGTCGAGTTTGACCGAGATCTTATAGTTGAATGACGAAAGGAGGGGTTTTTCAGAGGACGCCACCAGTGGTGGTGGCGTTGGCGGTGGTGTTTGTGTCATCGGAAAAAAAACGGGAGGAAGCAGCGGAGAGAAGTAAAAGGAACGAAACCGTGCCACGGAGGTGGCTTAGTATGCTCTGAGAACCATGTTATAATTTGGAATCAGAATATAAAACTATCATTTGTATTATTGAATATCTGATACACAGAGGCACTATATATAGTGCAGAGTTTACAAAGGATAGAACCTACTAACTGTACAGAACAGAATAGCAACAAACTAACGGATATGCAGTTATACTAACAGACTTATAACTGCACTAACAGATATAACAGAGAACTTAAACCACAATAACAGATAACCAAGATAAGGACTTAGTTAACTAATATAACACTAAGTGTATTCTCTAACAGTTTAACACCCAAAAGTCATTGTTCACCAAACTGGCCAAAGCACTGTTTGCGATTACTGTTCACGACACCGTTTGTGAGCACTGTTCACGCATACTGTTCACCGGTGCTATTCATGTTCCTGTTCACCGTTTACTATTCGCGATACTGTTCACTGCGCTGTTCGTGGTTACTGTTCATCCAAACAGGTACTGTTCATGCACAATGCTCGCTTGTGTAGTGCTGTTCTGCAGGTTTATTTTTGAATCTGCATCTTTTTTGGATTGCTCAGCCTTTGTTTGAACTGTTGTTATTGCATTCCTTCTATTGGACAGCTGTTACTGCATTTTTCTGCATTTTTTTTTGTGTTACAAATGGCTGGAAAAGTCTCTGTTGATTACTCTTTATCATTCACCGAGGATGAGGTGAATCGTTTAAAGGCTATACTTCACTCTATTAGTAAGGCTTCTGGAAGTTGTTCTCTTCCAACGACCGACTTGAGTGAATGCTCCCGATCCTTTAATGTTTCCGGGAAAATCCCTAAAGAGGCTTGGATTTTGGACTCAGGTGCCACCGACCACATGACTTTCAATTTCGATTTATTTTCCTCTTATACCTCCTCTGATAGGAGTTGTTATGTTACCGTTGCTAATGGTTCTTATGCTCGTATTGATGGCTCTGGGAGTGTTAACTTGCTACCATCACTTCACACTTCAATTACAGGATGTGCTACATGTTCCCACACTCTCTCACAATCTAATATATGTTCGTAAACTCACCCGTGATCAGAACTGTAAAGTAACCTTTTTCACTTCTTATTGTGTTTTTCAGGATCTTACCACGGGGAAGACAATTGGAGTAGCTAAGAAAAAGGGAGGGTTATACTACTTATCTGATAAACCAAATTGTTCGAAGGTGCTGGCTTCCTGCTTGCAGACTGAGTCTTCCGAGTCTTCTCATTCTGTCGCACAAATTTGGCTTCAGCACAAACGTCTTGGTCATACTCCATTCTCTTTAGTTAAGTCTATGTTTCCTTCTTTGTTTTTAAATCATTCAATTGAGTCTTTTAAATGTGAAGTTTGTGAGTTAGCTAAACATTGTGTCTCTTTTCCTTCTAGTTCCAATAAAAGTACTGAACCTTTTGATCTTATACATTCTGATGTTTGGAGACCTGCACTTATTTCTAATATTTCGGGTGCTAAATGGTTTGTGTCATTTATTGATGATTGTAAACCTGCAAGCGTTCCTATTGAGCAAAATCACAAATTGAGCACTGAAGAGGAAAGTGCTAAGGTTGATAAAATGCAATATCAAAGACTAGTGGGGAAGTTGATCTACTTAGCCCACACTACACCTGACTTGGCATATGCAGTTAGTGTTGTAAGTCAGTTTATGCATGATCCAAGAGTAAGACACCTTCAACAGTAGACCGTGTTCTGCAAAATCTCAAAGCCACTCCAGGGAGAGGACTTCTTTTCAAGAGAGGTGTAAACTTGACTATAGAGGCATATACTGATGCAGATTATGCAGGTTCAGTGAGTGATAGAAGATCCACCTCAGGCTATTGCACGTTTTTATATGGGAACCTTGTCGCTTGGAGAAGCAAGAAGCAAAATGTAGTGGCTCGATCAAGTGCTGAGGCAGAATTTAGAGCTATGGCACAAGGCATATGTGAATTATTATGGATGAAAATCGTGCTAAGTGACTTAAAGATTAAGTATGAGGCCCCTATGAAATTATTTTGTAGGTTTTTGCTATTACTAGTAGTCCGTGTACTAGGCTCATTCGGTTTAATTACTTGTCTATATAATAAGATTAGTGAGTGTAATTATACACAATTGAAATAATACATCCAGTATAATTTTCTACAAAATCCATGGACAATATCTTACAAACTATACGGCAATTACGAAATTCCTTCCAATCTTTCCAAGGAGTTCCAGAAATTGCCCAAGAACCGCACAACACTGTGTAGGAAAGTAACAGATGCAGCACTAGGAACACGACAGAAACTTTTTGGAAAAACTCTGACGCAGTAATTGAAGATGTCAATTCTGTGAATTATTGCTGTACCAGAATTAAAGAAGAAAGATTGCTAGAGAGAATCAAGAGTGTGGGCCAGAAATTGATTCAATAGAGAATCAAGAACCAAGATTGGTAGTAAACTCAAGAAAAGGATCAAAGACAACAGAATTGCCATGGTCAAAACAAAAAGGAGCAAAGAAGAGAATTCTATTAAAGAAGAAGGCCGCAAAGATTTTGGTTGTTGATTGCTCAAAGAAGAAAGCGAAAGGGATGAATTGTGAAGAAAAAGAAGAAAAGGAGGGCAAGATGAATTCCATTGAATACCAATGCAAGAGTTCCAACATGTTTGGCTCCTTATTCTTTAAACAATGGGATCTAGGAGGTCATTTGTTAATTCACCTTGAGGACAAGGTGAAAGTTTAGGAGGGGAGTATTGTTAGAATTGGAAGTTATTTGTGTTAATATTATTATTATTGTTATGTATTATTATTGTGTTTATTATTATTATTATTAGGAGTGGTTATTATTTGTGTAACTGTTAGTGGGCAGTTTTTATTATTATAGGCTGTTTTAGTGAACAGTTTTAGTGGTCAGTTTTATAATTAAATAACTGCCATATGGCAGTTTTATTAGAATAAATAGGGAAGAGGGAGCCTAGAGGGGATCATCGTGGAAATTATTGGGAATTGGGGCCTTTTAGGCATTGGGAGAGACTAGAGGTTCTCATATGTCCTCTAGGAAATCATACTTCTTGTGTATATTGTGTGAATTGGGTTTGCATTTCAGAATCTTTTAATTAATTAAACAGATTTCTGTGTGTTTAATTAACTGTGAAATCAGTTTCTATCATATCACTTATCCAGTTATGGTTAAGCTGGTTAAATACCCATCTTTCAAAGGGGATCATTTATCCATTTTTTGGGAATATTAGGAAATTCCAGTAGATCAGGGTTTAATTCCATCCTATTTTCTAGCAGTTATGGGATAGAAGAAAATCTATATGATCAATGTTTTTCCTCACATCTTGAGGACAAATGAAGATACATAAACACCCACACTGTTAGGAACTGTGAACTCAGAATTGAAGAAAAGGACAATGTGTCCCTGATTTTATTGAATGAATATAATTGAAAAGGTACACAAAGGAGAATACTCCTCCTTTCACACTGGAAATCTTTCCAGTCAACAAACTGACAAAATGAATTCATAGTTCTGTTAATGCACCTAGACCCTTTTTATATAGGGTCCTACTTGGCTAACCAACTAATAATACAGCTAACTAACTCCTAACTAACAACCTCTTATCCCTTATCCTATTTTATTACTACAGCTCATTAACATTCTTTATTACTAAAAGCCCAATTTTACAAATGAGTCATTAATAGCCCTTATTACAAGTCCTAACACTACCCTCCCCCCCCCCCCCCCCCCTTCAGAACAACTTTGTCCTCAAGGTTGAAGACAAACTTCTCTCTTCCTGGATCCCACTGTTGGTACCTTGAGGAGCCAACTTTAACCACAACCCAGTGCAAATACCATTCTTCTGCTCTCTTCTTTAGCAGTCGCCAACCCAAAGGTGCAACTTTAGCTCAGTACTTCAGTAGCCATCTGGAACTTCAATTACATGATTCCCATGTAAAACAACATCTGCAGCTTCAAATTCAGCCTTTATGTATTGGAAAACATCCCAACATGCCTTTAGAACATTTAAGAGATTACTGGCTATTATCCAGTTGTTTCAACCAAAAATCTACATCACTTTGTCGCGTTTCAGGCCGACTGAATACAGACTTGGAATTAGCCTATTTATTGTCCAGTTTTCTTGAATTTGCTGAAGCCAATAACCTCCAGCTATACGACCACCCATCTGGTGATAAACTCTAATAACTCCCTAGCTAGTGCTCAACACTTTGACATTCTGTTCTAACCTCTCAGGCAGTAACTTAAGCCCATTTCCATAAAGATTGTCTTGGGTTGGACCCCGTTGAAGTTGACACAG
Source organism: Astragalus membranaceus (assembly GCA_039519185.1). Taxonomy (NCBI): domain Eukaryota; kingdom Viridiplantae; phylum Streptophyta; class Magnoliopsida; order Fabales; family Fabaceae; genus Astragalus; species Astragalus membranaceus. The sequence goes on from CM076849.1 coordinate 130,926,647, forward strand.
ACCTGCACTATGCACTTTCCCTTTTTGAAACTGGGTCAGGCCCGTTAAGTTTAGCATCGTACCAAACTTGCCTAGCACCGCTTCGCAACGGAGGCATTTCTCTCTTCTTTCCACCTCCCTTGTCCAACTTTGCACACCATAAAGACACATCGATGGCAATTCCTTCAAGAGAGCATTTATTATTATTATTATTATTATTATTATTATTATTATTATTATTATTATTATTATTATTATTATTACTATTAATACAAGAGAGCTCCCCAATCTTCTGCATTTCAACCAACTACCAAGAAATTCCACGCAACAGAACCATGTGCTGAAGAAGAGGCTTTAAAGCTTGTCCTTAGCAAGTCTAAGAATCAATATTTACCTCACTACTCCTTTCAAGTCATATGTAACATGTTGAAGTTGTGGAAATTTAGATAAAAGAAGGAAGAATTAATAAAGACTTCGAATATTATTGATAATGCTTGATAGTAGCTTGAATACAAAATACTAAACACTAATCCCTATTTATAGGGAATAAAAAGACTCAACCCTAAATAAGAAAATCAAGGAACAAATAATACTAATAAATAAGGGATATGGAAATCAAGCTTAGGAGATATGCTAAGATTGAAAACTGAGCATAGGAGATAAACCTAGATATTCTAGCATAATATCTAGATATTATGAGATATTATTTTATATTCTAACACTTCCCCTCAAGTTAAAGCTTACTAAGCTTGAACTTGTTAGATGTATACCCTTATAGAGAAAACATAACACCCAACATAATCACACCAAAGAAGATATCTTGGAAACCAGGGAGAACACCATAACAATCATCCAAAAAGGTTCGCACCCAAGAACAAACCATCGAACAACAAATTCAAGAATGATTATAGGCCAGCGACAACGGCTGAAGCTTGAACAGGAGGATGTCATAACTTGGAACCAAACCAAAACAATATCCGGCCAGCGCTAACTGCAGCTGAAGCCCCAACTGGGAGATGTACATCTTCAAACCAAACAAGAAACGATAGTGAACCAGTGCTCACAGCAGCTGAAGCCCTAACTGAAGGTGTAACAACTCCAAACCAAACTGAAACGATATTGGACCCGCGCTTACAGCAGCTGAATCCCTAACTGAACGTGTAACAACTCCAAACCAAACTGAGCTCTTACCGCAGCTGAAGCCCTAACCGAGAACTAAACTTGATAGTGGCGCGGTGGAAATAAACTTTGAACCGAATTAGAACAACAAACTATCAATTGAGGTCTGGAAACAATTGGTGCCATAAGATCATAAAATTTCAATATCGTTTTCTCTAAACTACAAAAGAAGCGTAACAAACAAAGAGTTTCACTTTCGGACCAAATAATGGGAAGGATCGTAAACTTGATCAGTGTTATCGTCCCCAAAATGCAATTTAAAAACACTACATTCACAAACAATAAAAAAAACTCAAACAAGTGAGAGAAAAGGCGTAAAACAGAAGAGAGAAAGTGGATGTTTGAACTGCAACACGTATATCTGGGGACCGAAACCAAAAAATATACGTAGTTCCTGGACAGAGAGATAAAGGCGATCACGGCAGTCCAAGATGCAGTCAATGAGATGGCCAGACGCCGCGGCACCCGCAGGAACAGCAGTGGAAATTTTCAAACGTGCAGGAGAGAGAAACGGCGCGTGGGGGCGCGTGATATCTCTGTTGAGTCTGAAATTTGCATGGCTAGGTAGATCGGGAGATTCCAATCCTTTTGGTGGTGGCTTTGCCAAATAATGTCTCCAGAAAGTTTTTCCGGTGGCGGCAGACGGTGGTGGGTCTGCCGGAAACTGAAAAGACATGCCAGAAAGAAGGAAAACAGCAGAAGAAGACAAACTGAAAAAGTTGATTGCAATGGTGAGAAGGAAAAATTGGAAATTGAAAAGGTGGTGCTCCTTAGAGCTGGCAAAATAGGCTACCCGGCCCGCATCGGGCCGGCCCACATCGGGATCGGGCTTTTACGGATAGGGATAAAAAGCCCGGGTTGAAATTTGGGCTCATCCTTTGTGGCCCAAGCCCAGCCCTATACGGGCCGCGGGCTTTATGGGCTAGCCCGCATTGTACGCAACGCTAATTTTAAAAAAATGGTTTTTTTTAGAAATAAAATAAAAAGGTACTATGTTTATGTTTTTTTTGACCAAATTATATGTTTTTTTTACAAAATCTATGTTTATATGTTAGGTGTTGAAACACTTTAAAATCAAATATCATAATATTAAATCATAAGCGTTAGTTTCGACAAATGGCAAAACAGTGCTTCAATCTTAATTCAAACACCAAAGTAATTCGAAGAAAATGTACTCAACGCTGTGTAATAGCATAAAATTTTAACTCAAAATAAAGTTGCTAAACAAATGAGAGGAAGCCGAGAGACAATTACAAAGGGAAGGAATTAAAGAGACACACACTAGGTCTATGTAGACACTGTGTGTATGGTCCGTTTTTATTTTAATTTACATAACTAATTTCGGGTTATTTGATTGTAATACAATATATATATATATATAATTATAGTTGTTTTATTTTTCAACTTGCGGGCCAGCGGGCTACCCATGGCTCGATCGGGCTAGCCCTATGTGGACTCGGGCTTTTCTAGGTCGGGCTAAAAAACCCGGATATAAAAATGGACTCAATTTTGTTGGCCCAAGCCCTATGATTTTTCGGGCTAGCCCGACCCAGCCCGGTGGGCTCGGCCCATTTTGCCAGCTCTAGTGCTGCTAGTGGCAGCGGTATTGAAGTACAAAGATAGGTCACAGAATCAGAACTTGCTCTGATGCCATATTGAAGTTGTGGAAATTTAGATAAAAGGAGAGGAAATAATAAAGACTTTGAAAAAAAATTGACACAGACTTTGAAAATTATTGATAATTATTGATAGAGAAATGTTAGATGGTAAGAAAAGAAAAAAAGTAAGAATAACAAAACAAGACACTTGGTGTGTAGTGTTAGTTGGTGCCTACAATTCAACTTCTAGTGTATTTCTTACATTTCTTACAAAAACTATTCTTACTAAATAGCAAGGTAATCAAAACCGGACCGGACCGGGCGGTTCGACCGGTTAAACCGGGAACCGGACCCCTATCCGGTCCAGTTGGACCCCAGAACTGGATACGAGAAGAACCGGGTGGAAAACCGGAAAACCGCCCCAAAACCGGGAAAACCGGCAAGAACCGGCGGTTCACCGGTTGGCAGCGGGCAGCGGTTCTGAGAAAAAGCTTTTTTTAAAATTTTTTGGTGTTCCATGTGGGGATCGAACCCCTTCCCTCTCTGTACAAGCTTCAAATATTAACCATCAGAGCAACCACGTTATGTTTTCACTTATCCGTAATATTATGTATATAACCATTCTTCCTTTTATTTCTAACAAAAGCCATTTTCCCTAATAATTTTATCTATTTACCATTTACTTTTATACTTATATATGTGTTATTATATATTACATATATATCTTAACTATTTAACATCTAATATTTTGTATTACATTCTATAGACTTTTGATTCTATATATTTATTGATTTGAATATTATTAAATATGAATAATTATTATTTTTGTTGAAAATATTGACTTATAATATCATATATTTTTCTATTTCTCATATTATTTTAATATAAAATTTATTCATACCGGATATGTTGTTGTATTATTATGAGTATTATGGTTTTTTATTATTTTTTATCCTTTATATATTTAATAAAAATATTAAATAATATATTTAATTAATTCCGGTTGAACCCCCGATTCAACCGGTTGAACCCAAGAACCCCTGAACCGCTACCTCTTCCGGTTCAATGTCCGGTCCGGTTTTGATTACCTTGCTAAATAGCAATGCTCTTATTGATAATGCATGATAGTAGCTTGATTACAAAATACTAAACACTAATCCCTATTTATAGGGAATAAAAAGACTCAACCCTAAATAAGAAAATCAAGGAACAAATAATACTAATAAATAAGAGATATGGAAATCATACCTAGGAGATATGCTAAGATTGAAAGCTGATCAAACGAGATAAACCAAGATATTCTAGCATAATATCTAGATATTATTTTATATTCTAACATAAGATAAGCTTTTAAACCACATCCATACAATCTAAACACCTGCAAAATCCTACACTTGATGTGCTTGGCTGCTGGGCAATGCATTAACATATGTAAAGCTCTTTCAAATTTAGATTTCAAAGATACATTTCAAGCCTAAGTACAGTATAAATTTAGAATGGGAAAAGATGCAATGAAGAAACTTGCGAAGGAGAATTAAACTTCCAAGGACTTGTGAGTTGTGAGTACCAAACAATTGCTAGGATAGCATCCCACTCACTCTGACATAAACCCGACATACTTCTAGTTCATTATTTATGAAACCAAAAATTATTTTGCTTAAAAAATTTACTGACTCCTAGACCTTTTTCTGCTTTAGGCCTGCCAATAATGTACCAAATAGCTAAATGATCACTCTTTTCTCTCCCATCCATTACCAAAACACATCTATAAATCATACTAATCCTTTACTCGACCCCTGCTGAACAATGATAACTCTTCTCGATGGATAAGGGGAAAACAAGCCTAGATGAATTCTTTCGTCTTCCTATTTCTTAGTTTACCTTCCATATCTACTTCAACATATTCATCTTTAAAAAAAATTATCTTAAACAGAGTTACATGACCTTCCAAAATAAAAATGTAAACATCTCAATGTATCCAGCTCACGAAGGAACAAAAGGATCTCCACCTAAAGGGATCCCAAACAAGTAAATAGCCTGTGGAGAACTTGACAACCGGACAGCAGAAAACCAAAAAGCTGACTTTCTGCATTGGTAATAGCCAAAATGCTTTATGCAAAGTTAATTTCCAAATCTAATACTACCCCAAATACTCACCAAAGAGATTGCAAATTTCGAGCTCATAAATATTAACAATTAAATTTAGCAGGCAGATCATAACCAAACAAAATAAAAATCAAACTATTTCAGGAAAATAATTGTCTATTAGTTACATAATAGAAGGCTTCATTCAAACATGAACCATAGTTTTTTTTTTTTATATGCAACATGAACCATAGTTGTTTCTATTGCATGAACTCTGTAGCTTCAAGACTGCTGTGCGTTTTATAGCCTCTCAGTGCAGGTCCAAACTGACTATAAATATAAATATAATAGACAAACCGTGGTTTCAAATTTCAAATGCTTAGCAGTTGGCAAGCTAAGACATGAAGGGGTTCGAAAAATGAGGTCTAGGGTTCAAATCCTGAAAACTAACATTTCCCTACCCCTAACTAATCACTAACACTAATATTTGCCTGTAAAAAAAATGCTTAGCAGTTGGCCCTGATCTCTATATAGTCTTATGCAGGGTTTTCATTTTCCTTTATCAATTAATAATTGTACACACGAGATTTTTTTTTTGACGGAACACACAAGATTGTTAAGTGGTTAAATTCAGCTTTCAATAATTTAACTTTCTTTGTATATAAAACAAATGCATAGCTATTAAAATGCAAGGCCACAAATAAAGTAAAAAATTATATGGAATCCACAACCATGAGTTTCTAAACAAGCACTCAACAAATATGAATGAACAAGTCTATAGAATGAAAAAGGTAGCAACCGCTAAAATACAGATAGGTTCTTGATAACTAAAGTACAATTGTTTCCCTCAGGACTTTAATTTTATTCCAAAACAGCTACTTTGTGGCTATTTAATTTTGGCCCAAACAACCGACTTGGTGCCATCGTTATCCCTGGGACCCTGACTACAACAATTCCTTACACGTGACATCATTTAACCATTGCATAATTCAAAGGACATAACAAAAATTATCAAGTCCCTATAATCCACTCCAAAAGCACATACCAACTTTCCAAATCGAAAACCAAATTCCCTACTATTTAGTAAAATTTCGTAAACTCGGGTCAATAGTGATTCATAGTTAAGTAAACGAGCCTAACCATAACAATTAAATGCATCAACAGCCATCAAAGTCAACTGATTAACCACCACAGTACGATCCATGATGCAGTTTGATCTTTGTTGAACTAATTCATATAAAATCCAACCACCAACTCCACCAACAATAACATTAAAAAATAAATAAAAAATATGAACAGGTATGAACAGTGAAAAACTTCAATTAGGGATCAAGAATCAGAGAGAAAAAGAAGGAGAAGAAGAGCTTACTAGTGAGATCACCGAGCAAAGCTCTACAGGGACCTTGAGTAACGTTATTAGCAACATCAAGAATCCAAAAACCGATGACGAAAACAACAATCGCACGAGGACGATAATTCGCATCATCATCACCAAGCCACCATCCGAGATCAGCTGCATAACCGATGATTATAACAGCGACGATAATAGAAGCAGCGCCGACCAAAATGAAAGGTCTCCGGCGACCAAATCGACTACTACACTTATCACTCAAGTGACCAACCAATGGCTGAACAAACAAACCAGAAGCTGGACCACAAAGCCAGATGATACTCGCCCATTGATGAGGAATCCCTAAATGCTGAACATACGGCGTTAACAGAGAGAGTTGCAAAGCCCAACCGAACTGAATTCCACTCGCTACCGACGCTACTCGAAGTAACTGCCTCAACGGAATTCGTGATCGAATCGCCGGTCGATTTGCTGACGTGGAGGGTCGATTTCTGGACCGTTGAGAATTGGCTTCGGGATTCGGCATCGTGATAGCGTACGGCACTTTTCACGATGCCTTTTCTTCTTCCTTTCTTTTTTTTCTCTCTCTAGCTAGTTGTCTGAAACTGCTTCTAACAAAAAAAAAGGAAGAAGAGAGAGAGAGAAAGAGAGAGAGAGAAAATAAGAAACAATGGCGGTTTCAGTTTGGATTAGTGTAATGATGAAGCAAAGCGGTGCAGTGCGATGAAGTGCAGTGTTGAATTGAATTTGATTCTCCTGCGACTAGTTAGCTTTCTTTTGTTGCCTAATTGACCTCATCCCATGTTCTATTAACGAAATTGTCCTCGTTATTACTTTTTTTTTTTTTTAGGTCACACCACTTTCAACGAAAGACTAAATCTCTGCTCGCCAGTAGTAACATTTGGGTGGCCATCGTGTTTTAACGTATGTGGGAATCAAACCCGACAGCAAACCAAATCGACCCCCACTACGTACCCAGGGCCGGTTAGACCAATCGAGCCACAAGTGGTGGTTTGTCCTCGTTATTACCGGCCAAAAACTATTTTTTTTATTTATTTATTAATAATGATTGAGAAAAAAAATGTTTTTTAATAATGAGAGCCAATAAAAAAACTGAGTGAGGACCAAGGGACATTACATTATGATTTTTTTTTGACAAAAAACACGTTACATTATGATAAGAATATAAGTTTGTAACACGTTTTTTACGATTTAGTAAAAATTAGTGTTGATTTAATTTTTTTTTCTAAATGGATTCACTTCATGTATTTTTAGTGAATTTGAATGAAATGACAAATAAACATTGTACACTATTACACGATTTACACAGAAATTTGAATTCGGAAGCCAATGTCATTATGTCGCTGAAATTGCTAATAGACCTACGAGTGTGAGACGGTCCATTTTATGCATTAACCCAACTATAAATAAAAAAGTAAGTAAGTTTGATTTTTACACCGACCAACATTGATGAAAAATCAATCTCTACTTGTGCTTAGAATCAAATTTTGTATTGAACAATATCGAGTTTGTGAATTGCGGGAACTAACCCAAGAGCGCCATCCCTAACATTTTTTACAATTAACATGAACTTAATTTTCTTCTTAATTGAGTGGTCCACTTCAAATTTAATAAAACCTACTTTAATTTATTTAAGAGTGTGAAAGGGGTTTTAATGTTGATATTTCTCTCTAGGCTTAAATATGTTTTTACCCCCTGTAAATATGGGGTGTTTTGCTTTTACCCCCTACAATTTTTTTTAAAAAAAAAACTTCTTGCAAATATTTTAATGTTGATATTGGTCCTTCTGTCAAGTCTCCGTTAGTGGTTTGCTGACGTGTCTAACAGAACTGCCGGTTGGTTTTGCCAAATCATTATTTTTAATTTTCTTTTTATTTTAACTCCATCTCATCTTCATCTCTCTCTCTCTCTCTGTGTTGTTGTTGTTGAATATACTCCATCTCATCTTCATCTCTCTCTGTCTCTGAACTACTTCATCTTCGTTCATCTCTGTCTCTCACTTCTCATCACTATCTCTCTGTCACTCAAATTAGCGGTGAGTGATTTGGGATCTTTGCATGTGACATGGCAGCGATTGGGTAGTGAATTGATTGATTTCTGATTGGCACCTATTCCTGCTTGGGAAACTGCTATATTTTTTATAAAAGTTGTTGATGTTTGAATGTTAAATCCAGTTATTGAGGTTTCTGGATAAGTGAGTATTATTTGTTTATTGCAGCTTCATCTATGTGTTAAGTTCAAAAAATAGAAGAATTAGGATTTTGAAAGACTACTATATTATGTTAAGGAGTTCTTCTGATGCATAGTAATTATTAAACAATTTCATTCTTTTTTTTTAGTTTCTTTATCTTCATCATCTTCTCCTTTTCACATATTATCTGCATCTTCAACAATAACACAAACACAACCCAGAAAGAAAACCAGAGAAGCCATCACCAAAACTCCATATCTTCTATCCTCCATCTTCAACCTCAATCTCAGAGTGAAACAGAGTGATAAAATGGAGTGACAGAGCGGTCACAGTTCTCTCTCTCTGGTGCGGTGGTGGAAAATTCTGGCGCGGTGTTCGCCGGAGCAAGTTTCCCCAATCACGAAATTTGTTAAGGGGTAATGCAGTAGATGATGTGGGATTTCAAATCTGTGATTAGTTTTCTGATTGGAGGTCTAGGTATACCGAAAATCTGCAACAATGCAGTTCTTCAAGAAAAACAAGAAGAACAGATATGAAAACTTGGTCTTGATAAATCCTCAAATTGGAAACCCACGATAATGTCACAAATCAATTCCCTAATTGGATTTCATAAAAAAATTGAAAAAACGGGATAGAAGAGAATCCCCAAATCAATCCAATCTTCAATCTACAGAAATCGAATCTGAGAGAAATCGAACTTCATATCTGCAAAAATTGAATCTACAGAAAAAGCAACCTTCAATTTCGTTTTCTTCAATCCAGATCTGTTTCGTTTTCTTCGTTTTGTTTTCGTCAATGGTATTTCTGCGGTGAGAAGAGTGGGTGAGACTGAGGAGGTTGAAGATGAGTTTTTCTCTCTTCAGAGTTTGTGGCTGTGTTTGGTGAAGATGAAGAAGAGATGGATCTGTATACAGTGGCGGACCTAGCATTATACCAGGGGGTTCAGTTGAACCCCTTGGAATTTTTTTTTTGCACTAAACACCCTATATAAATAGCCTAAATCTCCTGAAATTTTAATTTTGACACCCCTGAAAATTTGAAATTGTACTAGTAGACCAAGTTTTGCACTCATTTGACACCGGCCTTAAAAAATTTGACACCCCTGACCCCGGGGTCCTGGGTCCGCCACTGTCTGTATATTTCCCATGGAGTGAATTAAAGAAGAAGAAGAAGAAGAAAAAGAAGAAGAAGAAGAAGAAGAAGAAGAAGAAGAGACAATGAATTCTGAAGAGACAAATAATTTAAATTAATTAAAATAAAAACTAATGACATGGCAACCCAGTCAACATTAAAAAAATTAGAAGAAAATAAAAAATGTCACGCAGACTTTTTTTTGTAACTGTTCTGTACCGTGCTTCCGATCTTGAGGATCGATATTATGCAGTTGGTAGATATTTCGTCCTTGATTCTATCTTTGTCTTCGGGCTTTGAGAGGAAGGTTTTGTTCGACCTGGAGAAGTTCGACCTTGAGAGGCGATGTTGAGGTGTTCGATCTTGAGATGTTCGATCTTGGAGGGCGAGGTTGTACCTGCAATGATACTCCGACGCTTAAGTCAGTATTTGAGAGAATAAGTGTTTGGTTAAAAAGTGCTTACCATTAATGAGCATTGAATGGGGTATTTATAGAGTTTGAATGTGTTTGTGTTGTTTATTCTGAGCCAACCGATCTTGAGAAGACATCTGAGCCGTTGATTTGGTTGGGCTGTTAATGGGCCAAATTGTTAATGGGCCCTAAATGAGGGGTGCAATTATTATTAAGACATATTACCATAACAGTGGCCCCCCAAGTCTGGTCGATTTGAGGAGCGACCTTGACTTGATGGGCGACGTAGCCTTGTATTTTTGTCTTTGTTTGAGTAGAAATTTCTCCAGTCTTGAGTTTATGTCGAGCCTGGGATTTTTGGCCGATGTTAAATGGTCGTCGATCTTCCGAGCGAGGTAGATAGTTTTTTGAATTCTGTGCTGCTTTGGAATCAGCGTAATCTTGGAATCAGTGCCATCTTTATTGTTTCTGACAAAGCGTGATTTCACGGTGGCGGCGCGTGATGGTGACGTTTATTCTTCATCGTGCGAATTTTAATGGGCTAGGGTTTGGATGTGACGCTTCGACTTCCCGGCCCAGGCCCATAAAATCCGCTTTGCTATAAATAAAGGGTCTCACCTTCCCATTTATTGCTTGCTGATTATCTGTCTTCGATTTATCGATCTTCGAGAGCTCCCGAGTTTCTTTAAAGTAAACGAGTTTGAAAAGTTTCGAAGTACTTTTAAGGTCGGTTTCTGTGGATTGACAACCGTATTTCTCCAGATATAATCAACTTGCGGCTTAGTTCCGAGGTTAGTCTATTTTTGATTTTTCTTTACTTTTCTTTTTGTTTGTGCCTGGACTTCCCCCAGTCCCCTTTGATCTCAGAATGGGGGTCGTCAGGTCGGGTTCCGACTTGCTCGCGAACCCATTTTCGATCTTTAACCCTGACATTTCGTCCCCCATTCCTGTAGATTCGCTCTGGCGAGGACAAAACAAACTCGGAGAGACGTCACTCAGTACCGGAAAGAGTTTACGAGTGCGATGGCTTCTGGTGGTGAAATCCCTGAGGTCCGTGCCGAGCCTCTTGAAGTCGCCGCCCCGGACGTGCAAGAGCACTCTGCTTCCGCCCCTGTGAGTGATAAGGCGGAAGATAATTTTGAGAGCGAAAGTTCTTCTCCTGCGACCGATGCTAATGAGCCGAATGACGATACTCCTGAAGATGGGGAGGAGGATTGCTTGGTGGATGTGATGGCTGTTACTTCCGAGTCTGATGAGGAAATTCCAGTGGAGGAATCAGAGGGTTCCGAGGTCGATCTTGGGTCGAGTTCCGACTCTGCTGATGAGTCCGATAGAGAGGGTGTTGAAGAACAAGTTGAATCTCGCCCTAAGAGCCAACCGGAGTCCAGCCGAGCTTCTGCCGTTTCTCTGGATGAGTACTCTAGTACTGGTTGCGGGGACCTTGACGTACCGGTGCGAGAGGTCTCCCAATATGATTGGGTTTCCAAAAATATTTTGGAGATCGAATCGTTGTACCAGCATGGTTTTAATTTGGAGAGGGTCGGGAGGAAAGCTTCGGGTCGCTCGAAGCGAATTTGGAGAGTCGAGGGAATGAAGAAGGGAGAGCATGTGGCTTTGTGGCCAGGAGAGCTTAAGTTTACTTTGTATCATATGCTGATAAACGAGATGAATATCAGGCCTCCTTTCACTTGGTTTGAGCAGACGGTCTTGGCGACTTTGGATGTTGCGCCTTCTCAGTTGCATCCAAACGCGTGGGCTTTTGTTCGAGCTTTCGAGCTAATGTGTCTTCATCTGGAGAGGCCGGTCTCGCCGTCGCTCTTTTTTCATTTGTTTGAGATCAATCGGAATAGTAGTGAGAATAAGTCCGGTCGCGAACACGTCAGTCTTCGTTCGAGGCGAGGTGCTAAGATTTTTAAAGCCTATGCGGACTCGTTGAAGGGGAATTGGAAGGAGTTATTTTATTGGGTCGAACCGGTGACCGACGAAGCGATTGAGAGAGTGGGAAAGTTTTCAGAGGATGGTCGGACTTTGGTGTCCACCAAGTTTCCCATTGGTTGGAGTCAGGCCCATTTTGAACGATCCACCAATTCCTTTTCGGTTGGTCAGAATCGTTTGAACGCTGCCGATCTTCTTACCAAGAGGATCCTGATGTTTATTTCTGAGAACATTCCGTTTTCAAAACATAAGTATCGGGGTATCCCTGCGGCTAAGATAGTTCAGGCCGGAAAGCGAAGACGAGTGCAAATTGTCTTAGGTAGCCTTGTTTTTCTTGCTATTGATATTTGCATATTTTTGACCGTAGTTTGTATGACCGATTTATGTTTCTTTTCCAGATACCATGGCCCCAAAGAAGCTCGCCGTAATGAAGGCGCTGGCGATGAGGAGCGTCGAGATATCTGGAGATGCTGAGGGGGTTGGTGTTCCGCTTCCGACTTCTCCCCAGACCGAGACTGTTGTTGGGACGGTCACTGCTGCTTCTCCGATAAATATCGTTACCCAGGAGGACCTTGCCTATGAGGCTATGGTCGATCTTGTTTCCAGTTCTCCTCCCCCGACTGCTCCCGAAGTTGGTGCGGGTACCTCGGGAAAAAGGGTGCGCACCGAAGCAAGTGGCGAGCAGAGGCCAGAAAAAAGGAGTAAGACTTCGAGGAGACCGAAGCATAAGAGTAAGACCGTACCCTTGGAGGAGGGTTTTTTGGAGCAGAATTACGCCCAATGGCGGGAGGATCCTGTCGGGGCGTCTGTTAAATTGTTGGCGAATTTGGCCGATGTTCATAGGATCGAGAAAGAAAAATACGAGCAGCGGGCCAAGGGTAAATGACATCATTGCTTTTTATATTTCATAAAAACATCTCTTTCTTCATAAACTGATTTCCCTCATTTTTCGATTTTGCAGCTTCGTTGGAGCTTGAGAAGTCAAAAATAGTGAAGCTCGTGGAAGACGTGGCTTTAAAATCGAAAGAGCTTGCTCGAACAAAGCAAGAACTTCTGGTTCTGAAGGAAAGCCAAGGGGAGGTTGTACGTCGGGCGGAGTTTGCCGAGAATCGTGTCAAGGAGCTTGAAGAAAGGGAAAAAGTTTTGGAGGGGCAACTTGCCGAGGCCAACGAGAAGATCAAAGGTTTGGAGTTTCGTGTAGCTTGTTTGGAAGAGGATTTGAGGAAAGCATCTGAGGCGCGGGTCGGTACCAGCGGCGATGCGGAGGCTCGAATTGCAGAGCTTGAGGCAGCCCTTCAGCAAAGCAGAAGAAATGCTAAAGAGGCGACAAAACTTGCAAATGAGGCTAGGAGGGAGGCTCGGGAAGCTGCTAATTCTGCAATTGAGCTGTACAAGGAGGGTTTTGAGTCCGCCCAGGAGCAAATTACTTTGGTCCATCCTTCTATAATTTTGGATCGGTCGATTATTGACGCCGACCATGAGGTAGAAGGGGGTCAGATCTTTAAGATCGATGCTCAGACGCAGACGAAGAGTGTGATATTCCCGACCTCCACTGCCTGATGTTGTAATAGCGTTTCTTTTGCAGAAGTTCCTGGTGTATGCTTTTACTTATGCATTTTTTGTATAGATCCGGAACTTCTGTTTGGTCTTAGCTTGAGATATTTGTAACCTCTTTTTGGAATATGCTTATAAGGCCTTTACGAGCTTTAATGAATGCTTTTCGAATTTCGCATGTCATGTATGTCGTTTTTGCGAGTTTTTAACGAGTGCTTTTTAAATTCTGCACGTCGCGTGTGTCGTAAAAACGTCGGTAATCGAGGAACTCGGTTTACCGGTTTTGAACCTATAGGACAGTTTACTAGGACTCGGCCCAGATTTAACTCGCCCCATAGGGGTATCGGCAGCTGTGGCCGATGGTCGTTCGTAGGACGTTTCGATCCTTGAAGACCCGGTCTCTTTGAGATAGTTTGCCAAGACTCGGCTCGGATTTAACTGTTTTCTCAAAGAGTTTTTGACCTTTGGGTGGTCGCTTTTGGGGAGATCTTTTAAGATCGGTCCCAGTTGATTCCTGTTTAGGTCCCTTCATTTCTGTTTGATGAAAATCAAGAATGTGTGGCGACTTGAAAAAACTTTTGAGAAGTTTTTGAAAGCGTTTGAAAGAAATGTCAAGCTTCTTTATTAATAGCTTATTTCGAGTTTACATAAGATCGGTATGAGTGACTTCTTTCTAAGGATAATAACTTTTCAGTTTTGTTGCGTTCCAAGTTCTCTCAACCTTTCTTCCTTGGAGGGTCTCCAATTTAAAGGCTCCCGTGCCGGTTTTAGATAAAATTCGGTAGGGGCCTTCCCAGTTTGGGGCGAGCTTTCCTTGGGAGGCGTTTTTCTGACCGACGTCAGCCCTTCTGAGTACCAGATCGCCAGGATTGAAATCTCTGTGAACGACCTTGGTGTTGTATCTGGTTGCCACCTTTTGTTTGATGATCGCTTCTCGGAGCGAGGCTCGACCTCGGATTTCATCGATGAGGTCGAGTTCTTCTCTTAGGGCTTGATCATTATTGCTTTGTGTTTTGGGATTTGCCGTTCTCCAACTAAGTTCGCCGATTTCGACGGGGATGACCGCCTCGCTGCCGTAGGATAGCCTAAAAGGTGTTTCCCCAGTGGAGCTTTGGGGGGTCGTCCGGTATCCCCAGAGGACGTAAGGCAATTCTTCTACCCAATTTCCTTTAGCATCGTCCAAACGTCGTTTCAGCCCGTTTAGTATTACTTTGTTTGCAGCCTCTGCTTGACCGTTGGTTTGAGGGTGCTCTACTGAAGTGAAATGGTGTTTAATTTTAAGCTCGAACATTAGTTTGCGGAATCCCGTGTCTGTGAATTGCGTTCCGTTGTCTGTTACTACTACCTCGGGGATCCCGAACCTGCTCATAATGCTTTTTTTGAAGAACTTTATGCAGTTTTTTGCAGTGATAGTTGCCAGGGGTTCCGCTTCTATCCATTTACTGAAGTAGTCTACGGCGACGATCAAGAATTTGACTTGTCCTGGTGCTTTTGCGAAAGGTCCGAGCAAGTCCATTCCCCACCATGCGAAGGGCCATGTGGAGGATAAACTCGTGAGGTCTGTGGGGGGAGCTATGTGCACATTGGCGTGGATTTGACATTTCTTGCACTTCTTCACGTGATCACTAGCATCACCGATCATGCTCGGCCAGTAGTAGCCGGCTCGAAGGGTTTTTCGTGCTAAAGAACGAGCTCCCATGTGCTGGCCGCAGATCCCCTCATGAATTTCTGTCAACACATAGGCCGCTTCCTCTCCCTCGATGCATTTAATTAACGGGGAAGAGAGGCTTCGTTTATAGAGCGTCCCGTTGATGGCTGAAAAAGCCGAGGCTCTTCTCCTGATATATTTGGCGTCGTTTCTGTCTGGGGGTTCCGTTCCTGAGACGATGTACTCTAGAATTGGGGTTATCCAGCTGTCTGCCTCTTCAAGTACATAGATGGTCGGGTTAAACAGCGGCTCGATAGATACACTGGGATTGTGTAGTGTTTCTTGGATGGTCGTCCTTTGGTTACCCGGGGTTTTTGTGCTTGCGAGTTTGGCGAGGATATCAGCTCGTTGGTTTTCCGTTCTTGGGACATGAATTATCTCGCTTGCTTCAAATTTGGCTATTAGCGACCGTACCTGAAGTAGGTATTTTTGTAGGATCGGTTCTTTGGTCTCGTATTTGCTTTCGATCTGGGAGACCACCAAGAGAGAGTCGGTATGGAGTTTAATTTTTTGGACTTGGAGGTCAATTGCCAGGCGAAGTCCGGCAATGCAAGCTTCGTACTCTGCTTGGTTGTTCGAGGTGGGAAAACCGAATGCAAGGGAAACTTCGATGATGACCCCAGTCGGGCTTTCTAGCATAATCCCAGCACCACTCCCTTTTGGATTTGAGGAACCGTCGACGTAGAGGATCCATATGTCAGAGCCGGTGTTAGCAGGTGTCATCTCGGCGATGAAGTCGACTAGAACTTGTGCTTTAAGTGTGGTTCGAGCTTCATATTTGATACCGAACTCTGAGAGTTCTACGGCCCATTTGATCATCCTTCCAGCTAGATCGGGTCTGTGGAGTATCTGTCTGATTGGGTAGTTAGTGCGGACGACTACCTGGTGGGCGACGAAATAAGCTCGAAAACGTCGAGCTGCAATAATGAGGGCCAAGGCGATTTTCTCGATTTTCTGATATCGACTTTCAGCCCCGTGCAGAGCCTTGCTTGCGAAGTAGATGGGACTTTGCCCGGTTTCGAGTTCGCGTACTAGAACGGCAGCTAATGCCTCTTCCGAGACTGCTAGATATAGGTATAATGTTTCTCCTTCATTTGGGCGAGTTAAAATTGGAGGCTCGGAGAGAGATTTTTTAAGTTGCTTCAAAGCTTCGTCTTGCTCGGGCGTCCATTTGAAATCTTTTTCTTCTTTTTTGAGGATTTTGAAAAGTGGAAGAGATTTGAATGCTGCATTCGATATGAAGCGAGATAGAGCAGCTATCATTCCATTGAGTTTTTGTACTTCTCTTTTGGACGTCGGAGTTCGCATTTCTGTGACGGATCGACATTTGTCTGGGTTTGCCTCGATACCTCGTTCTGTTAAGAAGAAACCTAAGAATTTCCCAGCTCGAACTCCGAAAGTGCATTTCTCTGGGTTTAATCTCATTCTGTTTTTTCGTACCTCAGAGAAAATTGCTTTCAGATCGCTCACATGGTCGGCATCACTTTTGCTTTTGGCGATCATATCGTCGAGGTAAACCTCTACGCTTTTACCGATCTGGTTTTGGAAAACTTTGTTCATCATTCTTTGATAAGTTGCTCCAGCGTTTTTTAAACCAAAGGGCATAACACGGTACGCGAAGTTTCCTCGGTCAGTGATGAAGGCGGTTTTTGCTTGGTCTGGTGGAAACATGGCGATTTGGTTGTACCCGGAGTATGCGTCCATGAAAGATAACAACTGGAAACCGGAAGCGCTGTCGACCAAACGATCGATACTGGGGACCGGAAAGGCGTCTTTTGGGCAAGCTTTATTAAGATCGGTGTAGTCGACACACATACGCCATTTTCCGTTAGACTTCTTCACCAGGACAGGGTTTGATAACCAAGTTGTGTATTTAACCTCAGAGATAAAGTTGGCTCGGATGAGGTCGTCTACTGCTAAGGTGGCAGCAATGGCTTTTTCTCTGCTTTGGGCCCGCTTTCTTTGGGCGATCCATTTTGCTTCTGGGTTTATTGCGAGCCGATGGCAGGCAATCTCTGGCGGGATCCCAGGCATGTCTTCGGCCGACCAAGCAAAAATGTCTTTGAAATCTTTAAGACATTGGGTTAATTCGGTCTTGATCTTTTCTGGAAGGTCGATCCCTATTTTGATTTTTTGGGAGGGGTCTGAACCGAGTTGTGTTTCGACGAACTTTCCATCAGGCTCTGGTCTTTTGATTTTGCGTTTGAGCTCTTTTGTTAGCTCGTCGATATCTATCTGTTTTTCGACCTCCGGACCGCAGTTGGTTCCTACGTTAGTAGCGGTGTTAACTTCAGTCGATCTTCCTTTTGGCATTTTGGGAGTCGCCAGTTCTTCCGAAGGGGGAACCCCTTCATGCTCCGAAGCTTTTCTTTCGTTCTTAGTCCATAGGAAAAAACACCTGGAGGCCGACTCTAAGTCAGAGTTTAAAGTGATAACTCTGTCGCAAAGAGAGTGGAACTTCATTTTTAAGTGAGTGGTGGATGTAACCGCCCCGAGCCTGCCGAGGGTCGGTCTTCCTATAATGCCGTTGTATATGGATTCACAAGGTAAGACGAGGAATTTGGTTCTGACGGTTCGGACCATTGGTTCGGTTCCGTAGGTAACCATTAGCTCCAGATGTCCAAGGGGTTTCGTTCGAGATCCGTTAAAACCGGACAAAGCCGTCCCTCTATAAGGGGTGAGTTCCTCTTTATCGATCCCCATTTTGCTCAGAAGATCGATAAAGATGATGTCTGATGAGCTCCCCTGATCGACCAGGATTCTACGTACCTCCTTGTTGGCTATGATTGCCGATATCAAGAGAGGTACGTGTTTGTTAGCTTTTCCGTCAATAAGGTCGTTGTCACTAAAAGATAATGGAGGTCGGTTAGTCTTGACCGGGGTCGTTGACGTTGAAGCCACGCACAACAATTCCTTCCATTTTCTCTTCATGGATTTTCCCGATCCTTCATGATCGAATCCCCCAGTTATCATCATGATAACCGAGCGTTTTTTATCCAGCTCTTCGCGGTCTGGGTCGGTCATTTCTTTTCCTTTTGCCCTGAGGTTTTCATTTCTTTCTCTTCCGAAGTTGTCAGACCGTTCTCCCTCCCTTTTGACGTAAGAAGATAGTTTTCCCCGTTTTATCAAATCTTCTATGTCATCCTTTAGGGCGTTGCAATGGTTTGTGTCATGGCCATTGCTTCTGTGGTATCGGCAGTATTTGTTGGCCTTCTGCCCAGGTCGGATAGGTAAGGGCCTGGGAGGCTTGACGTCCCTGAATTCGACGTTCCAACATTCCCC
The DNA here is from genome assembly GCA_039519185.1 of Astragalus membranaceus. NCBI lineage: Eukaryota > Viridiplantae > Streptophyta > Magnoliopsida > Fabales > Fabaceae > Astragalus > Astragalus membranaceus. The sequence continues at coordinate 130,945,073 of CM076849.1, forward strand.
TAGTAACTGGGCGTTGGAGACGTTGAGTTCGGTGTATACCTGGTGACGATTTTTCCTACCGATGTTCCAGGAGTTTTTCCGAGGGTCGACCTCGATGTGGCGTTTCGACGATTCTGCCTGTGACGACGTTTTGTCGATCTTGGAATTTTCTTCTTCGTTAATGAAGCACTGGGATAGTTCGAGGAATTCTTGAAGGGTGTTAGGTTCCCAGGTGTTGATGTGCTTTCGGAACGAGCTTCCAGGGAGCAGACCTTGGGCCATGAAGAAAATTCGAAAAGCGTCGTCTAACTGCCGAACCTGAAGAGCTTCGATGTTGAATCGCTCTATATATTCCCTCAGGGGTTCATTTGCTTTCTGGACAATAGATGCTAGAACATTTTTGTTTTTGGGTTTGCTCTTGGAATGGGCAAAGTGCACCGAGAAGTGTTTTGCTAACTGGTCCCATGAGGAAATGGTATTCGACCTTAACGTCCGAAACCATTCGGAAGCCATTTTGTCTAGGGTCAAAGGGAATATTCGACATTTCATTTCCATGGGTACATTTCGATACTGCATGGTTGTGTCAAATTGGTCTAGATGTCTGTCGGGGTCGCCCGTCCCGTCGTAAGTCTTCAATCCTCCAGGTGGTTTTTCGAGATACCGGGGGACCCGGAAGTTGTCGATCGACTTTGTGAAAGGACCTTTCCGCCCAAGTCGATTTACTTGTGACAGTGGTTGGCGTCTGTGATGGACCTTTTGAATGATGTCATGGCTTCTCGATCGTCTCCGTGACGAGGTTGAGCCTTCAATTTGTCGAGCCAGAGGAGAACGGGAACCATTCCCTCGGTGGCGGCGTGGAGGAGAATGAGGATCATCTAGATCGTCATATTGTCGAGCTGACGGAGAACGGGAATGAGCCTCGTGTTGTCGAGCCAGAGGAGAACGGGAACCATTCCCTCGTTGACGGCGTGCGGGGGAGCGATGAGTGAGCTTTCTCCGTGGGGGTGATCGATGAAAAAGTCTTCTTCGAGTTGGGCGTCGTTCCTCCAGCGAGCTCTGCCCGGATGATTGTTGATCCAGGACGTTCTGACCTTGCAGTCTCGCTACTTCGGATTCGAGGTTGGCGAAACGGTTGTTTCTTTCTTCATTTACCGCTTCTTGCCGGGCCAATAGCTGAACGAGATGTTGAACCGCGTCCGTCAGGGCCGGGAGTAGTTGAGGGGGAGATGGTAAGCTCGTCTCATCCGCGCCTGATTGTGCTCGGGAAGGTCCCGTGTTGGGATGTCGGTTTCGTGTTTGCGACGAATTCGTGAGTTCCTGGACGTGGCCTTCGGGAGTTCGCTGAGGGCCGAGGTCAGGTTCGGCCATGAGACTAGTCGGTATTGAGCGGTGTGTTGGTGCCATTCAATAAGTTCAAGGAGATGGTGAGAAAAATCGGGTATTGGTTTCTCCCACTGTGGTCGCCAATGTTCTGTACCGTGCTTCCGATCTTGAGGATCGATATTATGCAGTTGGTAGATATTTCGTCCTTGATTCTATCTTTGTCTTCGGGCTTTGAGAGGAAGGTTTTGTTCGACCTGGAGAAGTTCGACCTTGAGAGGCGATGTTGAGGTGTTCGATCTTGAGATGTTCGATCTTGGAGGGCGAGGTTGTACCTGCAATGATACTCCGACGCTTAAGTCAGTATTTGAGAGAATAAGTGTTTGGTTAAAAAGTGCTTACCATTAATGAGCATTGAATGGGGTATTTATAGAGTTTGAATGTGTTTGTGTTGTTTATTCTGAGCCAACCGATCTTGAGAAGACATCTGAGCCGTTGATTTGGTTGGGCTGTTAATGGGCCAAATTGTTAATGGGCCCTAAATGAGGGGTGCAATTATTATTAAGACATATTACCATAACAGTAACGTTCATTTAAGGGACTAATTAACTGAATTTTATTGTGTGATTTTTTTAACTGAATTTTTTTTGTAAATTTTAGTCGAAAGGTGTGGGGGGACCGTGAGGCAACTCGAGTTCATTTTGGATTGTGGCTAATGGGTAAAACGACAGCAAAATTAGACAGAAAGGGTTTGTTTTTAAATTATAAGTTTGGTTTTAATATAGGTTAATAGGGACAGGTAAACAGGTAGTGTGTCACACAATGCTATGATTAAGAAAAAAAGGTGCTGATGAGTTGGCCATGGTCGGCTATCCTTTTCTGCTCTTTCAGGGTTAATTAACTAAGTATCTGGTTTCTTTGAAAATACGTTCATGATTGGAAGATTTTTGAGTAAAGTGCTCTCGGGTTTACTTATTTTTATTTAAAGTAATGAATTAGTCTTTTATATTTTTTTTGTCCCAAATAAGTCCTTTATCTTTCAAATTTTTGACACATAAATCCTTTTTCGTTAACAGTGCTGATTTATGTGTCAAAAAAAGGATTTATGTGTTAAAAATTTAAAACATAAAGGACTGATTTAGGACGGAAAAGGATTTATGTGTCAAAAATTTAAAAAATAAAGGACTGATTTGAGACAAAAAAAGATAAATGACCAAATCGTTACTTTAAATAAAGATAATAAACCCCGGCAATATACACCTCACGCAGACTCTCTCTACTACGTACTACAATTTTGATTTTCTCTACTTCTTTTGTAGTATTATTTTTTCTTGTGAGAAACTTGTTCTATACTCGTCGTGTATAGGGGTGGAGCCGTTTGTATAAGAGGGGGTACCGGTGCTAGTACATCCTTTGAAAACTAAAAATATTACTTATGTCTTAATATAATATTTATGAAAATTCTCTTATATCCATTAAATTTAAATAGTGTAATATTTAAATTCATTTTAAAATAATCTCAAAAAAAAAATTCATTTTAAAATTCTTGAATATAAAAAAAATTACATGTCATTGAGTAATTGAAATATTAGGTATCCTACTCAACAAAACTCAATCGGTCATTTGCTTATCGAAAAAAAAAACAAAACTCAATGGGTATCAGAGTATTCACCATTTATTTATTTATTTATTTTGAATCTCTAAAATAAAAATTTTGCCCTTAAACCTTGACACAAATGAATGAAACGAGTGTTATTAAACCCGGACCGGTGATCGACCCGGTCATGGCACCGGGTCACCAGGTCACTGGGCCGATCGGTGGGTCATTGGTCGAACCGCATGACCCAGTCTCTACTAAAATAGTTCAAAAAATCATAATATAAACTAAGAAAATATTTATAATTACGTAAAATGATAAGATATTTCAATTTAATAATAAGTAAAATATATGTAAAATCAAAAATATTTTTTTACTAATAAAAATATATCCATATAATGGCTAAATGTAAAAGATTGTGGAATATTTATAATTTGCAATGTTATTTTAAATGGCTATATAATTATTTTTTATGTGAGACATAAATATAAAAGTTGTATTAAAAAATATATAAAAAGTTGTATTAAAAATATAAACTTATGTATATGAGTGTTGAATTTTTAATGGAAAGGGTTTGCAAGAAATTCTAACGCATAAAAGTCTAACTGATTATTTTTAATGTAAAGGGTAACACTTGTGGTGATAAACTTGTCGGACACGGTACTAATACAAGTGGTTTTGTCTGGTGGGACCTTCCTCCTAACTTCATTGTCGAGGATTTCTCTAGAAACAAATTAGGACTGCCTAGCTATAGGTTCTGCTGATTTCTATTCGATGGTTTCAGTCTCCTTCTGGCCTTTTGTTCGTGGTGTGCTGCAAATGATTGTTAGTGACTTTGGTGCCAACCTGGTTGGGATGAGAGTCACTATAGTGATGTTCTTGCATGCCGATTTTAACTTTCTTTGGACTGGATTCCTTTTAATAGGATTGTTATTTTGTCTTTTTGGTTGTAAGTTCTTATTCATGGGTATTGGCCCCCCATGTCTTTTGTATCTTTTCTGCTTTTTATCAATAAAATGCAGGGGGGAGTACTCTTTCATTCTTTATGTTTTTTTCCTAAGGAGGGTTTTGCATCAGAAGGTTTTAATGAGGCTTCATAACCCATTCTTTTACTAAAAACAATATATGAGCTAGACATTATCATGAATTGGCGGGTTGCTTACTTGGTTAAAAATCATAAGCGTGTGGACAAGGGAGGCGGTTCGAACCCCAAGAACGCATTTTTTTGAATACAAGCAAAATACAATTTGGTCAACAACGTGTTTGACCGAATTAAAGGTGGATTTGACTGGGCTGATGACGTCATCACCGGGTCAAGTGCAGAACCGGTCCCACATGCTGCCCGAGCGGGCCAAGTCTCCGGGTCCCGTCGAACCGGTCCGACCGGCCGGTTCGGGTTTGATAACACTGGATGAAACATCATTTAATATGATTGTTAATATTTTTCGAAGGCTTGTTTCCTTTTTTTGTGACAAAAAGGCTTGTTTCCTGTGAGTGGGTTACTTTACTTGACACTAGGTTACTTCTCCAAGGCATTTTATAGGGATAATTTGTTGGAGTATCTAGTGTAAGTAAGAAGTTTCACATTGGATGAAAATAGAGATGTTGAGTAATATATAAGTGAGGAGACTCATACACCTAATGTCTTAAGCTTTTAGGTGAAAGAGGTGGTGTCAAATTCACTTATATAGTTGCTCTTAGCCCAATGTGAAGATCTCTCTGTTATTTTAGACTCCCCACATGGCCCAACATAATTATTGCTGTCATTTCTATCAAATAAATTTACGGAATATATTTGGACCTGTTGATGTTGGATTCTACACAACGGTGGCTCTCCTCCACTGAGGTGGTTGACGACGGCGTACAGCTGTTGGTGGCTTCGTACGATGGCTGGTTGTCTTCGAGTCTCCACGTTGGAAGGTGTCCCCTGCAAATACAATCTGATGTCTAAGTTAATATTAGATCTTTTAAGAGGAGAGTAAGTAAACAGAGTATTTTTAGTTGTTATTAGCTTCTGTCAAACTTGGGGGGTAAGGACAATTGACTACAAATGGGTGTTTAGGGTCAAGGAAAATGTTGATGGTTCTCTAAACAAATACAAAGCTAGACTTGTTGCTAAGGGCTTTCATCAACAATAAGGGTTTCACTTCAATGAGACCTTCTCACCAGTCATCTAACCTGTCACAGTCAGAATCATATTTACCTTAGCCCTTACCAGAAAGTGGAACCTTCACTAAATTGATGTAAACAATGCCTTTTTGAATGGGCTTTTGGATCAAGAGGTGTACATGTATTAACCTCAAGGCTTTGAGGCTTTTGACAAAACCTTATTTTGCAAGCTCCACAAGGCCATCTATGTTCTTAAACAAGCTCCTCGTGCCTGGTTTGAAAGGATCAAATCAACACTCCTCCAATTTTGCTTCAAATCTCGGAAATGTGAGCCATCTCTCTTCATCTTTACTAGGCAAAATCAAGTTGTCTTCCTCCTTGTATATGTGAATGACATCATTCTCACTGGAAAGCAGATTCTCTCATCCATCATCTCATCAAACAATTGGATGTTGTGTTTTCTTTGATTCATAATTTGGATTACTTCTTGGGTATAGAAGTAAAGTCTCTTCCCAATGGGACCACTAGTCTTACTCAAAGCAAGTATTTTTGTGTCCTTTTAGCCAAAACCAATATGTTAGAAGCGAAACCAATTGCCTCTCCCATGACCTCTGTAGCGACCGAAAAATCCGGGCGAGGATTCCTCGAAGGTTCAAAGATGAAGCCGCCACCAAAATTTAGTTTAAGGGCAAACATTGGAAAATCCCTTTTGGAATGGATAAGGGTCCTTGAGACCAGATTAGGGTTCGGGAGTCGGTTATGCGTGGGGAAGGTATTAGCACCCCACGACATCCTTCCTAATGAAGGTTACCTGCTAACTAGTTGTAGGAAAGAATATTAATTTTGAAAATGTTTATTTTTACCCTTTTATTGTGAATTAAAGGAAAATAAGAGAAAGAAAAGACTTGACGTTTTCTGAATTGAAGAAGAGAATTGTTTAAGGATAGACTAAAAAAGGTTTTTTATTAATGCAATTGACAGATGTGGGCCCCCATCTGCTCCTACGTATCTCTTGGTAGAGAATCAAATCACACGTAGTTCTTGGGAGAAAAATGTTTGTTGGTTGGTATTTTTTAATATAGGGATCTTAGGACTCCTGAGTGATCAGTTCATTTGTCCTAAAACGATGACTAACCTGACCGTACAGTCGGCTTAGTCCCCTACTTTGTGAAAATAGAGTTTTTGGAGTTTGGAAAATGGTTTGAAGTGTGTTTGTTTGATTTTATTGGAATAGGGGTTTTAGGATTCCTGAGTCGTACAGCTCATTCATCCTAGAACGCTGACTAACCCGTCTGTACAGTCGGCTTAGTCCCCTATTTTGAAAATTTTATTTGTGGAAAGAAATGTGTTTGTGTTTATCTTGATTTAGAAGTTGTTCGTTTTAAATAGGGATTTTAGACCGTGATCCGTAACGGTTCATTAGTGACCTAAAAAGCAGACTAACCCGACTGTACAGTCGACTTAGTCCCCTATTTTGATTTTTGGGGATTTAAATAAATTATTTATGCGTTTTATAGTTTTTTTGTAAAAGAAATTGTTTTGAAAAGAAATAGGTAAAAAAACGAAAAGGGGTTGCATTACTAAAACGTGGGTGCGGTTAGAGCAGCGGGCTGTATTATTAAACTGGGGTGTGACAAGCAGTCCACGTTTAGGTTTCTGGGCTTTGGGCTGATGGATAGAAAGCTTTGGGCTGATGGACAGAAAGGAGCTGTGTTGTTAAAAGGGGGGTACGCAAATAAATCTGATTATTGAATATTTTAACTTAAAATAAAATAGGGATAGTATATAAATGGAAACTAAGGGTTTCAGCAAACCCTAATCTTCCTTCTTGGCTCTTCAGCGCCGTTTCACAGAAATGGGGAGAGAGAGTGAGTGTGAAATTTTCGGTGAGAGAGAGAGATTTGCAGAGAGAGAGTTGCGTGAGTCTCACAAGGAGAGAGGAAGAGAGGAAGAAGGAAAGGGAAAGAGGGAGAATGGAGGGAGAGTCCGACGGAGGCGGAAGAGGAGACGGCGGCGGACTGGTCGCTGCCAGAAACACGTCGGTGACAGTGGCGATGTGAGGCTACTGTGCTTACGGCAAGGAGACTGAACCGGGCTGACTGCTCTTGTACGATGGCAGCGACGACCACTACAAGAATTATTGGTTTTTTCGGCCAGGAGTTTCCGGCGGATATAGATCCGCCGCAAAGTTACCGGCGGAATCTACGAATTTCCGGCGGAATTTATCCGCCTCAAAGTTACCGGCGGAAAAATTGACATTTGCGGCGGATTAAAATTCGTCTTGGATTTTGCGGCGGATTTAACGGTTCTTGCGGCGGATTTGGGTTCACAGTTTTTTTTTTACGAGCTTTTAATTAATCGCCGCAAATGCACCTCCGTCCGCCGCAAATCCCTTAAATCCGCCGGTAACTTCCGTTTCCGGCGGATCTTGCCTTTTGACCGTTTGACTTCGTTTCACCTATATAAACCCCTTCTCCCCTTCTTCTTTTTTCACACCTCTACCAATACTCTCATTCTCTTGATACGGCACTCGATCTCTTAATACGGCACTCTCTTGAGCATTGTCGGCAGCGGGGTTCCAATAGAGTGGCGTACGTCTCCATTTTTTTGTAAAAAAATTTCCACATTGTCATGAAGACCCCTTCATCTTTTTTGTTAAAAGTAACCCCTTTATCAGCATAAAGTTCATCCTCATTATTTTCACCACAAGAGACATATACGCTCATCAAACGCTCGGTATCATCCTCCAACTTAACAACCCGTCCTTGCAGTTCCTCAAACTTTCTATTTAGAGATTCAATCATCTTTTCAAAAGATGGTTTCTTGTGAAACTTTCTATTTTGAAAATATGGTTGAATCTCTAAATAGAAAGTTTGAGGAACTGCAAGGACGGGCTGTTAAGTTGAAGGATGATACCGAGCGTTTGATTAACGTATATGTCACTTGTGGTGAAATAATGAGGAGGAGCTTTTTGCTGATAAATGGGTTACTTTTAACGAAAAAGATGAAGGGGTGTTCACGACAATGTGGAAATTTCTTTACAAAGAAATGGAGACATACGCCACTGTAATGGAGATGCTGCCGACAATGCTCAAGAGAGTGTCATATCAAGATAATGGCGTAGGTCTCCGTTTAGAGGTAGCAGACATTAAATATATATTTTGCTGTTTTTCCCAATTTTTATCGCTATTAATTATTTTATTTTTTTGTTTAAAATATTTTATTAATTGTATGTATATTTTTTTGGTGATAATATTTTACTGCTTTTCCCAATTTTTATTTTTTTAAATTAAAAATTAATTAGTTATTGGATTTTATTTTTTTATCAATAATTAAAAAAATTAATAAAATAATATATATTTTTAACTAAAACGATTTTTTAAAAAAAATAAAATTTATTTTTTAAAAATAATAATAAATTTTTAAAAAAAATAATAATTTTTTAAAAAAAATAATAATTTTTTTTTTAAAAATAATAATAATTTTTTAAAAAAAAGAATAATTTTTTAAAAAAAAAATGGTACTTTGCGGCGGATTTGTGTTATTTGCGGCGGATATTGAAAATTTGCGGCGGATCTTTGCGGCGGATTATAGCTTTTGCGGCGGATTATTTGGTGTTTTTTAAAAAAAAGGCGCGGTATTTTGATTTGAATATCCGCCGCAAAATACCACGAATCCGCCGCAAATCTCCAAAATTAAAAAACCCGCGGATTTTGAATTTCAAAATCCGCCGCAAAACTCCAGAATCCGCCGCAAAGTACCGAAAAAAAAAACCCACGGATATTGAATTTTAAAATCCGCCGCAAACCTCCAGAATCCGCCGCAAATCCCTTTTGACCGTTGGGCTGCTTTTTCCTATATATATCCATTCCCACTTCTCATTCTTCACACTTCTAACAATCCTCCCATTCTCTTCTTAAAATTTCTCTTTTACTCTCTCCCAAATTCTCTCCTTTTCTACTAAATCTGTTTTTGAAGTGTAGCGCTTCCTCCCTACGAATTGTCTTCTGCTCTTATTGGGAAATTTCTTCAAGGTATGTTTTCGATATTAGTTAATAGTTTTAGTTTTTAATTTTTTTTTTAATATTCGTTTTTAAATTATTTTATAATAATATGAATTTGTTACTAATTGTGTTGTTTTTTTTGTTTAGGTATTGTTTGGGTTCCTCCTTTTTCCTCTCTGCTTGAGTTCAGGATAAGCTTCAAGCCAGAGCCTTCTCTTCACTACGGTTAGTTGTTAAAGTAATTAATAAAATATTACTTACTTCACTATTTTTAGTAAAATTTTGTTTAGTATTTTGTTTGCAATAATAATACAAATTAATTTATATTGAAAAAACTTATTTATTAAGTTCACTTATAAATTTTAGGCTAAATTATAGTTTTGGTCCCCCTATTTTCAAAAATTCAGACATTTGGTCCCCCTATTTTAAAACTCGGACATTTGGTCCCTCAATTTTAAAAAATCAAAGACATTTAGTCCCAAGAGGAATTTTCAGTTTTTTATGGCTAATAATCAAAGACATTTGGTCCCTCAATTTTAAAAAATCAAAGACATTTGGTCCCCCAATTTTAAAAAATCAAAGACATTTGGTCCCTCTTTGGACTACATGTATTTGATTTTTTAAAATTGGGGGACCAAATGTCTGAGTTTTAAAATAGGGAGACCAAATGTCTGAATTTTTGAAAATAGGGGGACTAAAACTATAATTTAGACTAAATTTTATTAACATATATTGTCTTATAAAAATTGAAATTTAAAATTAAATTTTGAATTATTATTTATAATGTTTAAATTATTTGTATAAAACATTATTAAAAAATTAATTCTGTTGCTTGTAATTAATTGGTAGTTTATTGAAATATCAAAATAAAATGAGTAATATATAAATATATATATCAAAATATGAAGTAATTGATAGTTTATTTTATTTATATTGTAGTGTAGTATACGTATAGTTCTTGAAAATGGATCGTAGTTGGATGTATGATCGATTGTATCCTGGAAGAACTGGTGTAAAACGACGTTTTGTAGAAGGAGTAGAAGAGTTTATTTTTTGTGCTAAGTACATTGATCATGAAGAATTTGGGCGACAAGGCGGTATTAGATGTCCGTGCTTGAAATGTTCATTTCGAGCTATAAAAAATGAACATGAAGTTAGACTTCATTTGTACAATAATGGGTTTAGGCCAAATTATTGGACATGGAGTCGTCACGGGGAAGGAGCGCCAGGGGTAGCTGCAGTTCCCGCGGTTAATGTTCCGGTTGAAGTAGTAGATCACACATCAAGTAGTTATCCAGTGACTACGACATCTGAAGGATGGGGAATACAACCGTTAGATGTTTATCAGGGAATGATATCTGACGCTGGTGGAGTAAATTTGGATTTTGAAGAACCAGATGCTGACGAAGTTCCAAATGAGGAAGCTCAAAGGTTTTACATGTATTTGAGTGAGACAAATAAACCCATATTTGAAGGATCTACAGACTCAAAATTATCAATGTGTGTTCGGTTGTTGGGTCTTAAGTCTCAATTTAATGTTGCTGAGTTGTGCATGGAATATATGACCAAAATGATGTTGGATGCAACCCCCATTAGAGGGAGTTTACCGCAAAGTTATTATGAAGCTAAAAGAGTGGTATCGAAGCTTGGCTTAAAATCTAAAAGGATTGATTGTTGTGTGTCTGGTTGCATGCTCTATTATAACAATGAGTTTGGCATAAATGATGGAGAGTTGTCGGAATGCAAGTTGTGTGGAAAACCACGCTATCGTGTCAGTAGATCAGGGATGAGCAGAGGCAAACCGGTTCCACGAAAATCAATGTTCTATCTGCCTCTTATTCCAAGGCTACAGAGGATGTTTACTTCAATGGAGACCGCAGGTAAAATGACATGGCACCATCAAAATAGAAATAATTCTGGTGAATTACGTCACCCATCTGATGGTGAAGCTTGGAAGCATTTTGATCGTGTTCATCCAGATTTTGCCAGTGATCCGCGCAATGTTCGGCTTGGTTTGTGCTCTGATGGTTTCACACCATATATTCAAGCCTCGGCAACACCGTATTCATGTTGGCCAGTTATTGTTACCCCATACAACATTCCTCCAGAAATGTGTATGTCCAAACCATACATGTTTTTAAATTCTATTATTCCAGGGCCAAGTAATCCAACAGCTGGTATTGACATCTATTTGCAACCTTTGATTGATGACCTAAAAAGGTTGTGGAATGGTGTTTTAACTTATGATGTGGCACGCAAACAAAATTTTGTGATGAGGGCGGCTTTGATGTGGACCATAAATGACTTCCCTGCCTATGGAATGTTGTCTGGATGGGGGACACATGGTAAGATGGCGTGTCCGATTTGCATGGTTGACACAAAGGCTTTTAGTCTTAAATACGGAGGAAAAGTTTCATGGTTTGACTCGCACCGTAGGTTCTTACCTATGGATCACCCATTTAGAAAGCAGAAATATGCGTTCATCAAGGGAAATGTTGAAACAGCTGGACCTCCTCGTCAGTTGACACCAGAGGAAGTTTGGAATAATGTTAGGGATATCCCTCCTGTGGAAGTCGTAGCCGGTGTTGTTTCTCGTCCAGATGGCTATGGACAATGGCACAATTGGACAAAAAAAAGTATTTTTTGGGAACTTCCCTATTGGAAAGATAATCTATTGAGACACAATCTCGATGTCATGCATATAGAGAAGAATTTTTTTGACAACATATTTAACACTGTCATGAACGTGAAAGGCAAAACGAAAGACAATGAGAAAGCTAGGAAGGATATAGATCATTTCTGTAGACGAAAGGATTTGTTGTTGGTTGAGCAAGGTACTAGGATTTTGAAACCCAAAGCCAATTATACTTTATCTACCGAACAAGCGAAAGCAGTTTATCAGTGGATAAAAGAGTTGAAAATGCCAGACGGTTATTCTTCCAATTTATCTAGATGTGCGGATGTGGATAATGGGAGGTTGCATGGGATGAAGAGTCATGATTGTCACGTATTCATGGAGTGCTTACTTCCTATCGCTTTTAGTTCCTTGCCAACACACGTTTTGAATCCGCTCATTGAAATAAGTCAATACTTTAAGAATTTGTGTTCTGCAACGCTAAAAGCTGATGATCTTTCAAAAATGGAACAAGACATCCCACTTATCTTATGCAAGTTGGAGAGAGTATTTCCACCCGGTTTCTTTGATTCTATGGAGCATCTACCGGTGCATCTCGCATATGAAGCTAAACTTGGCGGACCTGTCCAATACAGATGGATGTATCCGTTTGAAAGGTCAGCTAATTTTTAATTATAATAATATAAGAAACAAGTTTAAATTAAAATATTATATGACTATTAATATATTAATATCATATTCTCTAGGTTCATGGGTGATTCAAAAAGATTGGTGAAAAACAAAGCTAGAGTTGAAGGATCGATATGTTCTTCTTACCTACACCGTGAAACAACACATTTTTGTTCTCATTATTTCAAGAATCAGTTTGCTCCTGGAAGCAGTCGAAATGAAGTGGATACTGAATGGCGACATCCTTTAGCTTTGTCTGTCTTTTGTCTACCCGGTCGTCCATCTGGGAAGGAGTCAACTCACTGGCTAACAGATGAAGAGTTAAGTTCAGCACATGTTCATGTGTTGATAAACTGTACTGAGGTGCAACGATTTATTGAGTATGTTCCTCAACATTAACAATCGATCTTAATTAGTTAATATAGTAGACAAGTGTAACAATTAAATTATTTCTTTTTAGGGAGTTCTTGTCATCAGAGGCAGTACGTGAAGAACAATCTTCTGCTCATATTCATGCGCATTTTCCAATGTGGTTTAGTCAATATGTGTATTCCCTCCCGCCAAATCCTAACAACCAACACTTGAGGAACATATCAGACGGTCCTCGAAGATGTGTTAAAGAATGGCACACATACTTTGTCAATGGATACAAATTTCACACCAATGAATGGACACAGGGCAGAGAGATAGTCAATAGTGGAGTGTGCATGAAGGGGGTCACTGGAGGAGGTGAAGATGATTTTTATGGTGTGGTTCAACACATATATGAACTTCAGTACCCCCATCTAGATTTTAGTCCAAAGGTAGTTGTTTTTTATTGTAATTGGTTTGATCCGTCTGCTCGAGGAACAAAGGTGAATCCAAAGTCAAATACAGTGGACATTAAAATGAATGGTAGATATCGACCGTATGATCCGTTCGTCATTGCACAAAATGTGAGACAAGTCTATTATGTCCCTTATCCATCAATGCGGACTGATAGGCGTGGTTGGTGTGTCGCAATTAAAACAAAACCAAGAGGTCGCATTGATCAGACAAATGATGACACGGTGGAAGATATTATGCCATATCAAATGGAAGAGATGTCTAATGTAAATGAAGTGATTCAAGTTGAACCCATTGTTCGTTTATGTGATGAGCCAAACACCGGCGATGAAGTTGTTGATGACGAAGATGCTGATGGTGATGATGCAACAGACCACATTGGTGTATCAAGAATTCACTCCTCCGATGATGATGATTTTGAGAATGAATGGGATTCAAATTAGAATGAATGTAATTTATGTTTCAACAATTCTATTTTTAATGAAGATGTTATTTTTAATGAAGGATGTTATTTGTTTGAGAATGAATGGGATTCAAATTATTTATTTTAATGCATGAGTTTTGTATATGTTTATATATGTTAACCTTGTTTAGTATATGTTTGTTTTGTTTAAATGTATATGTTTAGCTATATCTATACAGATATGGCATCTCATGATGACTCGGGATCCGATCATGACGGCGCATATGTTCCTCCTCCACCTCCCGATGCCGCCAGCACTAGCAGGCGGAAGACATCTACTCGCCTAGGGCGCCGTACTCAGCCTGCGCGTGTTGTTGTTACTACTGGCGGATATTTGCCACCACCTGTGTCTGAGGATGGTGCTAGTACTAGTACTGCAGGGGGCCCATCGATTCCTGTTGGTACTGAGGGATTATCCCCGACACATGTTGATGCGGATGGGGTACGCACATTCATTGATGGGACTGAGGTGATTAGGGTTACACCTGATGGGCGTATCATATTGCAGATTGTTGGCGATTCGTAAGTCTATATATATATATATATCTATATTATTATTTATTAATTTATTTTTGTTGCCATTTATATATATATATATATAACTTAAATTTCTTAAATAGGAAAAATGTACATGATATCCAGGGGAGCAAGCCGCAGTTGAGAGAGTGTTCCATAAGAGATGTTCTCATCGCTATTCTGAATTGATGCGGAGGGCGCGCAATACGCGTACGAAGCCATCTTATATGGGAGACTCAACTTGGGCTGAGTTTAATGAGTATTGGGAGAAAGATGAAGGATTTAAGAATTATTGTGAGAAAGCCAAGAAGAACCGTGCTTCTGAAAAAGGTGGCTGCACACACACGGGGGGGAGTGTTAATACTGCAACGCTGTTGCGCCCGAAAAAGTCCCCGAGGGAGAACCTTCCTCGTTCACAACTTTTCTTAAGACAATGAAGCCGCCACCAATATTTATTAAGGAAAATATTAGGAAAACCTTTTTTGGAAAGCGATTGGTCTTGCGAAACTAGAGAATAGGGTTCGGGGGTCGGTTACGCGCAGGGAAGGTGTTAGCACCCCACACGTCCTCTCTACTGAGAGGGAACCTTTAATTAAATGTGTGGTTTTAAGTGTTGATTTGAAAAATACCTAATTTGCCTCTTTATTTCTTATTGAAAAATGAATTAAAGAACTTAATAAAAATTTTTATTTTTGACAAAAGTGTTTCTTTTCTTTTTAGGAAAAAAAATGTTATTAGTTTATTGTGCTTGACGGAGGATATCCGCTCCTACGTATCTCCCGGTGCGATGGAGAATTCAAAGCTACGTAGTTCTGGTTTTTTGAAAAGGTTTTGTTTTTTAATCTTTTTGGAGTTTTTCGCAAAGGGGTTGAGCGTTCGCAGTGACCAAACAACAATGGTTTGGAGTGGTCGCGCTACTAACTCCTATGAAAATGAATCATCATTAGCGACCAAACGGCAACGGCACGAGTGATGATTAATGATAATCGGTTTTTATTTTGAGCGTTGAAAATGTTTTTCGAAATTGAAGGAGAGCGTTTGTGAGGACCAAACAACAACGGTTTAGAGTGGCCACACTACTAGCTCCCACAAGAATGAAATCATCACCCACAATCAAACGGCAACGGCGCGAGTGATCATTAGTGATGATTAATTTTGATTTTGACATTTGAAAAGATTTGTTTTTGAAAAGTGTTTTCGTTGATTTCGACGTTTGAAAATATTTGTTTTCGATGTCAGAAAATATTTATTTAGGGAAGGGAAATACATTTTTTTTAAAGGGAGAAACAGTGGATGCAATAGTAAAATGGGGGTGCAAATAAAAGGAGGGCTGTATTATTAAAAATGGGGTGTAAACAGTGAGAAGGGTTGCGTTTTAAAATAGGGGTGTAGAAATCAGGGATTAATTCTAATGGACTGTGTAAATGTTGGGCCCTCTCAGAGAGGGTTAAGTTATCAAAATGGGGGGTGTGAAAAAGAAGCCCAATTCGCATGGGAGGGCCCAGTTAGCGAAACTGGGCTTAAGTGACAAAAATGGCCTTATGCTTGAGCCTGGGGGGTGTAAATAACAGTTTACTTGTTTTTTTTAAAAATGTTTTACTTACCACTCTTTTTTACTAAGGAAAAGTTTTTTTGTTCTCTTTTTTCTTTTGTTAATTTTTGATTAAATAAAAAAAACGAATAAATAAATAAATAAAAGAAAAACATAAAAATCAATTTATTTGTTTACTTTTTCTTTTGTTAATTTTTGATTTAAAAAAAACGAATAAATAAATAAATAAAAGAAAAACATAAAAATCAATTTATTTGTTTACTTAACAATGGTAAAAGAAATGTGTTGACTACCTCTTTTTATTAATTACTAGGAAATGTTTTTTTATGAGTTTTTCCGAAAAGTGATTTTTTTTGTGAAGTGTTTTTTGTTGGCATTTGGTATAAAGAGATCTATTAATTATTTAAAGAAACATTTTACCTTAAATCCTTTTTTGATATTAGAAGAAAAATTGCTACATTTCTTATTGTTATTATTTTGATGACAATTATTATTGTTGATAAAAAAAGACATTGCTACATTTCTTCAAAGAGAAACATGACATTCAAAGATAAGCAATCAAATTGAACTATTCTTATTTTAAAACAACAAGAGCATAAGAACATGAAGCATTTTGTATTCTTCTATTAAAAAAAGTCTAACATTCAATCTCTCAGAATCTCAAAAACACCACATATGCGAAGATGAACAAAAAGGATTTATGAGACAACAAATTTACATTGATTAGAATAGAGATGCAAAGATCATAAGATAAAACAAGAAATTTAAGAGAGAATACTAAACCAACCTTGAATAATGAACCTTTTGGTGAGACCTTACCAACAATAACAACAACAAAAATAAAACTATGAAAATTTTAGTAGAGGAGAAAAACGAAAAAAAATAATCTCTCTTTCACAGAAACTTCTCCGGATCCGCTTTTGCTTCCTCTTGCTCCTGAGTTTTTCAAGACTTCGGCCTCTCCTCTCTTTTCTCTCCCCCAAAACCGTCCCCTTCCACAAAACTATAACCCATATTTATACTAAAAAAAAGAACTTCCAATGGTGTGCTTTGCCTTTCGGTTTTTTACACTAAACCTTGTGCATAGACCCGTTTGTGCGCTAGCCTTGAGAAAAACGAAATGGAAAACATGTTTCCTTGGATGAATCCGTGAGCCTTGGAGGGACCAACGGCTTCTTGTGTGGTGACGCCCAAAGATGGCGATTTCGTGAGAGAGGAGAGAAAGGGGGGGCACCAAAAATGGTGATTTCGTGAGTGGTGGTGAAAGAAAGCATGAAAGGAAGAGAATAGAGGGAGGGGACGGCTAGGGTTGAGAGGTGGAGGTGATGTTTGCTTTTTTTCTTTTCTTTGATGGAGTGTGGGAGTGTATGAGAGAAAGAGGATTGAGTGTGTGAAAGGATGAGAGTGAGTATGTGATGTGTGAGGGAGAGAGAGAGAGGGGCCGTAGGGGGAGGAAAGAATGAGGGTTGAGTGTGTGAAGTGAGAGTGAGTGTGTGAGAGAGTGATGTGAGGGAGAGAGAGAAAGAGTTGGGTCGAATTTTTTAGGGTTTGGAAGGGGAAGTGTGTGAGAGAGAGTGAGTTGAGTGATGTGTGAGGGAGAGAGAGAGAAAGGCCGTAGGGGGAAGGGAGAGAGCCGTTGGGGAGGGAGTGATGTGAGGGTGGAGTGTATGGGGAAGAGGAATGTGGGGAAGTGGGAAGTGTGTGGAAGTGGGATTGTGAGTTCCAAGGAGGAATAAGGGGAAAGGTGGCCGAATTTTTAGGGAGGAGAGAGGGGATGAATATGGCCGAATTTTAGGGCTAGGGGGGAGAGTGAATGTGGACATTTTTTGGGGTAAAGGGGGGTGGGGTCGAATTAGGGTTAGGAGAGGAGGGAAATTAGGGTTTTGGTGAGTTGGGTTATGGGTTGGATATGGGTTAGGGTTAGGATATGGGTTAGGCGAATTGGGTTAAGGTTTGGTGGAGGAGTGGGCTTTAGATGGCCCAATCCCAATTGCACCTCTATATTTTTTTACAGACCCCCCCATATGCTCTTTTGCCTATTTTATTTTGATACTCTTAATTATTATTATTTTTTTTTAAAGATTAAAACTTGTAGCAAACTAAAATAAAATAAGACATGGCATAAAATAATTATTTTTCATTAAAAATAAATAAAATTTCTTATTCTTGGATAGGACAAAATTAGGGTATTACAGCTGCCCCTCTTTATTTCACATTTCGCCAAGAAATATGACTTGGCCTTTTCATATTTATTGGTGAAATGGAAATAAAGATATAGAAATAACACTAATTTTGTCCGCTTCAGAAAAGCTCAAACTTTCTTTTTGTTATTTTCTTTTTGGGAACGGGGGTTAACACTTGTCGCATTAACGGGAAAGCAGTAAATTGGGAAAAGCAGTAAATTGGGGATTCAGAGGCTGCCTAAAACCTTCTAACGGACTCTCGTCGAGTCCGAGCTCTGGGGTGGCCTTTTCGAGCGGCCGATCAACATCAGGTCCGGAACTGATTTGATCAATGGATTTACGCTATGCCTTAGGCTGACACAACTAATCCGAAGGACTTAACGAAGTCTGATGGATCCATCGCGTGCTCGTACACGATGTTGTGATCTGTGGAAGGAGTTCACTAACTCTGTGTTGATGGAGTTTACTAACTCTGGGTTGATGGAGTTTACTAACTCGGTGTCATGGTGATTTTCTGAAGATGGGATTTTTGGGACTCTCTGGTCCGAAGTAACTTCCTGGATGGTGCATGAAATGCATGCATTTGGGTATTTGGCTGCACATGAATGCAATGATTGATTTTGGTGGGATGCTTTTTCTGTTTGATTCCTCACTCACTTCTTTTTCTTTTGTTATTCCTTCGCTCTTCTGAGATGCGAATTTGAAAGTGTAACGCGCCGCTGTTTGATGTCATGGAGTGACGAATGGTATGGATGATATGATGAATGATGTGAAGATGTTGTGTTCTTTTATGTTCCGTCTTTTGTGATTTTCTCTTTTTTTTTTGTTTATTCTGTTTGTCCTCTTTAAGCAGCTTTCTTTCCTCTGCTTATTTGTTTTTGTTTACTCTGCTTGTTTTCTTTAAGCAGCTTTCTTTTTTCTGCTTATTTGTTTTTTCTTTGGCACTCTTTTTTTTGCTGGTTAAATCGATCTGCCAGGCGAAGGCTGTTCCAGGACGGTGATCTGCGAGGATTGCACACTGATTCGTCACGACTGTCTTTTTCGCAATTTTATTTACTTGGGGAATCACTTCTTTCTGTATTTTTTCAAAGATTTCGCAATGATCCTGTAATGCCCTGAATGTGCACATGTTTTGCAATTCGATTTCATCAATCATAAAAGTTATTATTTTGACAGAAACTGAATAGATGAAAGCAGAGACACGAAAAGCACACATATGAAAGAGAAGCTGGACTTTTATTGATATAGAAATTGGACGTGCAGAAAGTCACGCCAATCGAAAGTACATTGCAATCTTTCTTTTAAACTACAGAAAATACAAGCAAAAAGGAACAAATCTCGTGATTTCATCTCTGAAGTAAAGGTGCCCACCGTCCATACTCATAATACTGATCACCCCCTTATCCGAAACTTTGGAGCGCTGATTGCCTTTTTTTTCTCAAGCCCAAGTTTTCTGACCCTAATTTTTGCCTGGATCGCCCTTTGCGGGTTTTCAATCCACCGGGCCGCTCTGATTTTGCCTAGGTCGCCCTTTGCGGGTTTTCGACCTAGCGAGCTGATTTTTCCTTGGCTTATCTTTCTCTTTTTTCGTCTATTTTTCTAGGCATAATACTTCTTGACCACATCTGAGTTCACTGGATTTGGGATCTCATCTCCGTCCATGTTTGCCAGAATTAAAGCTCCTCCTGAGAATGCCTTCTTCACCACATAAGGTCCTTCATATTTGGGAGCCCATTTGCCCCTAGAGTCCGTCTGAATCGGCAAGATCTGCTTGAGCACAAGATCTCCTTCTTGGAATTCACGAGGACGAACTTTCTTGTCAAAAGCCCTCCTCATCCTCTGTTGGTACAACTGTCCATGACACATTGCGGCCACCCGTTTTTCATTAATGAGATTCAACTGGTCAAGACGAGACCGAACCCATTCTGCTTCATCAAGTTTTGTCTCCATTAACACCTGCAGGGATGGTATTTCAACCTCAATGGGGAGAACTGCCTCTGACCCATAAACCAGGGAGTAAGGGGTTGCCCCTGTTGAGGTGCGTACTGAGGTTCTGTAACCATGCAGGGCAAATGGGAGCATCTCATGCCATCCTTGTAGGTTACCACCATCTTTTGCACAATCTTCTTGATGTTCTTGTTAGCTGCCTCCACTGCCCCATTCATCTTTGGGCGGTAGGGAGAAGAGTTGTGATGTTGTATTTTGAAGTCTTTACACAAATCCTTCATCACTCTGCTGTTCAAATTACTACCATTGTCTGTGATAATCTTGTTTGGAAGGCCGTAGCGGCAAATCAAGTCTTTCTTGATGAACTTAGCGATCACTGAGCTCGCTACATTGGGATAAGAAGCAGCCTCCACCCACTTAGTGAAGTAGTCAATAGCAACCAGAATGAAACGGTGACCATTGGAAGCTTTGGGTTCAATGGGACCAATGATGTCCATGCCCCACAATGAGAATGGCCATGGTGCGCTCAAAACATTCAGAGACGTTGGAGGTACATGGGTGTGATCTGCATAGATTTGGCATTTATGGCATCTTCTCACAAAACCGTAACAGTCTGATTCCATCTGCAACCAGTAGTATCCAGCTCTCAGGATTTTCCTAGCCATTGCATGCCCGTTGGAATGAACCCCAAATGAGCCTTCATGAACATCTCGCATAATCTTTACTGATTCTTCTCCTGTTACACACCTGAGGAGTACCAAGTCATGGTTTCTCTTGTAAAGGACGTCTCCACTCAAGAAGAAACCTGTTGACAGCCTCCTGAGGGTTCTCTTGTCATTCTCTGTAGCTCCGGGAGGATACTCTCTGTTTGTGATATACTGCTTGATGTCATGGTACCAAGGCTTACTATCTGGTCCCTCTTCGACTGCCATACAGTAGTGATAAGCAGGCTGTTCTCTGTGCTGGATTCTGACAGTCGTCAGACTTTTGTCACAGCTGACGTTGAACATGGAAGACAAAGTTGCCAAGGCATCTGCCAACTGATTCTCGCTGCGGGGTATGTGCTGGAAAGTGATTTCCTCAAAGGGCTTGATTAATTCTTGAATGTAGACACGGTAAGGAATCAAATCAGAATTTCTTGTTTCCCAGTCTCCTTTTACTTGATGGACAACTAGAGCTGAATCTCCGTACACGTCGAGCCTCTTGACTTTCCAATCGAGAGCTGCCTGGATACCCAAGATACATGCTTCATACTCTGCAATATTGTTTGTGACATAGAAGCTTAGTCTAGCGGTGACTGGTATAAAGCGGTTGTATGGGGAGATCAGTACTGCTCCGATCCCGTGCCCCCACATGTTAGAGGCACCGTCGAACAACACCCTCCACCTTTCATCATCTTGAGATTTCCCTGCGTCAAATAATGCCATAATGTCTTCATCTGGGAATTCACATTGCATCGATTGGTAATCCTCAACCGGTTGATGTGCCAGGTAGTCTGCCAGTGTGTTACCTTTAATCGCCTTCTGGGTTACGTACACGAGATCGTACTCTGACAGAAGCATTTGCCAACGAGCAATTCTACCTGTGAGCGCAGGTTTTTCAAAGATGTACTTGATTGGGTCCATTTTGGACACTAACCAGGTAGTGTGACTCAGCATATATTGTCTCAATCGATGCGCAGCCCAGGCTAGAGCACAACAAGTCTTCTCCAATGATGAATACCTTGCCTCACAGTCTGTGAACTTCTTGCTTATATAGTAGATCGTGTGTTCTTTCTTTCCTGACTCATCGTGTTGCCCCAGCACGCAGCCCATAGAGTTGTCTAGCACCGTGAGGTATAGGATGAGGGGCCTGCCAGACACATGTGGCATTAGGACGGGTGGATTTTGAAGATACGCCTTGATTTTCTCAAATGCTTCTTGACATTTATCATTCCACTTCATCTCTTGGTTTTTGCACAGCAGTTTGAAAATTGGTTCGCAAGTCGCAGTCAACTGGAAGATGAATCGGGAGATGTAATTTAGTCTTCCCAGGAAACCACGAACTTCTTTCTCTGTTTTAGGTGCTGGCATCTCCAGGATTGCTCGTACTTTGTCCGGGTCTACCTCAATTCCCTTCTGGCTAACAATGAAACCTAACAGCTTCCCTGACCTAACCCCAAAGGTGCACTTAGCGGGGTTCAACCTGAGTTTGTACTTTCTGAGACGCTCGAACAACTTCTGCAGGTTAACCACGTGCTCTTCATCAGTCTTTGATTTGGCAATCATGTCATCCACATAAACTTCGATCTCCTTATGCATCATGTCATGGAATAGGGTTACCATCGCTCTTTGGTAGGTTGCCCCGGCATTCCTCAACCCGAAAGACATGACCTTGTAACAGAAAGTTCCCCAAAGGGTTATGAAGGTGGTTTTCTCCATATCCTCTGGAGCCATTTTGATCTGGTTATAGCCTGAATACCCATCCATGAAGGAGAACATCGAATGCTGAGCAGTACTGTCCACCAAAACGTCAATATGGGGTAGAGGGAAATCATCTTTGGGGCTTGCTCTGTTCAAGTCGCGGTAGTCGACACACATTCGGACCTTTCCATCTTTCTTAGGGACTGGAACAATGTTTGCTACCCACTCAGGATATTTTGCCACAGCTAAGAACCCTGCATCAAACTGTTTCTTGACCTCATCCCTGATCTTCAAAGACATTTCAGGCTTCATCCGCCTTAACTTCTGTTTCACAGGGGGACACTCTGATTTCACTGGCAATTTATGTTCAACAATATCTGTGCTCAACCCTGGCATGTCCCGATATGTCCATGCGAATACGTCAGCGTAGTCGAACAGGAGCTGAATCAACTTTTTGCGCTCTTTATCCTCCATTGCGGTACCAACCTTGATCTCTTTTCTGTCTTCCTCAGTACCCAAATTGACCATTTCTGTAGACTCCTCATGGGGTTCGATGACCTTTTCTTCTTGTTCTACCATTCTCATGATTTCTGGAGGAGTATCCCAATCATTCTCAACGTCTTCCTCGGCTTGATCAACCGGGTAATCAAAATCACAGTATGAGTTATGGGCATTATTATTTTCAGAGTTTATTTTCGATCTGCATTAGAATGGAGCGGCGAATAAAAACAAAGAAAAAGCAACACAGATAAAAGATGAAGACATAAATTTTATTGAAAATTCAAAATAACACTTTATTGATTGATGATTTTCGACGAAAACATGTGTGCCCGAATGAAATATCCCAAGGCCTTGGGCAGAGCCGAGGGATCTGCATTACAATGATAATTACTTTAAATTGGAAAATACGGGGAAATCCATGATCTCCCAGTTTTGCAGCTTCTCTCCAACCGCACAGCAGCGCACCAGACCTTCAGCACGGCCACTTGAGCTTGATCCTTCTTCAACCATATTAACCTGGTCAGGGTTCAGCATACCAGCACTCCAGAAGTTGTCCTTAAGATTAGCGATGACTATTCTCCCCTGATTGGGTGCCCTTCCTCTGAGTTTGGCCAGCCATTTCTCCCTCCTGTCAGATGTCAGCCTCTCCCGATCAGCAAGACTTGGGATGTACCCAACACCGAACCTCTCAATATTACCCCTCAACTGGATAGGCATTACAATTCCTTGAGCAGCTTTTCCTAAGCCCTTACCAATCTGATACCCATGTCCCAGCATCACCTTTGCAGTCATCATGTCAGCCCTGGACCACTTAGGCTTCCACCGAGGCTCCCCTTCGACGAAGACAGCGTTTGAAATCTCCAATCCCTGGAAAGCAGTCTCAAAGGACTCTTCTGCTGCTTCCACATAATATTCAGGTGGTGATCGATTTATCAATGTTTCTTCCTCTCCGGAGATCACTATTAGCTTTCCCCTAGCCACAAACTTGAGTTTCTGATGAAGCGAGGATGGCACTGCCCCCGCCGCATGTATCCAAGGACGTCCTAGCAGGCAACTGTAGGATGAATTGATGTCCATCACTTGAAAGACGACATAAAATACTTCAGGGCCTACCTGCAGCGGCATTTCCACTTCTCCAAAAACTTCCTTCACTGACCCATCAAATGCTCTGACCAAGGTGGAGCTCGGTTTTAGATATGAACAGTCTACATCCAGCTTATCCATTGTAGACTTAGGCAGCACGTTCAAGGATGAACCGTTATCAACAAGCACCCTGGCAAGTATATGGTCCCCACACTTGACTGAGATATGAAGAGCTTGATTATGACTCTTTCCTGCCGGAGGCAGCTCAGTGTCTGAGAAGGTCAAGTAATTAGAGGCTACAATGCTGCCAACAATACCATCAAGCTGGTTTACTGTAATGTCATGGGAAACGTGAGCTTCATTCAGGACCTTTAGCAGTGCAGCACGATGTGCCTCTGAACTAAGCAGCAAAGAGAGCATTGAGATCTTGGATGGGGTTTGATTCAGCTGGTCTACCACCCGATATTCACTCTGTCTCATTATTCTCAGGAATTCTTGAGCTTCTTTGTCCGACACATCCCTGACTTCTACAGCTTCTTTGTCTTTTCCCTTACGGGCCCTTTCTTCATTTCCCTTGGATTGCTCTCTTCTAAGGTTTTCAGGAGTATACAACCTTCCACTCCTTGTGATACAACTACCTCCAGCAATGTTTGTTATATCCAGGGTGCCTTTAGGGACCTCCGCTTGCATTTGCACACTGCAGCTCCATGGAGTCATCCTAGTCTCCCCACTAGGGGTAGCAGCAGGTACTGGAATAACAACAGTCGAGGGTCTCGTCACAGCTAAGCTGGAATTCAGATTGCAGGGAATTTCAATCGGTCTTCTGAAGCCTCCATTGCCTGATTGCAAGGTAAGTACACTTTCTTCTTTCTCCTGGATTCCCACTTGGACCAGGTGTCTGTCTAAGAGATCTTGGAGAATTGGTCTAAAGACTTCACATGCCCCGATGCAGCGAGGATTATCACAGGCGTCTTTCCTAGCGCACCCTTCTTTGATGACACCAAAACGGCATAGTTCAGCATGGATAAAATTCAAAGGCATC
Source organism: Astragalus membranaceus (assembly GCA_039519185.1). NCBI lineage: Eukaryota > Viridiplantae > Streptophyta > Magnoliopsida > Fabales > Fabaceae > Astragalus > Astragalus membranaceus. Next base: position 130,969,900 of record CM076849.1, read on the forward strand.
TGAATGCAATCAACTTTTCTAACCAAACACTGACCCTCCTGATGGCCAACGGCATTAATAGCAGATCCTCCATGCCCTGGCAACGGATTGGTGGCTACATTGGGTTGTTGAAATGATATGCTTTTCTTATCAAGTAATTCTTGCACCACGTATTTGAACGCTTTACAATCCTCCACCACATGACCTACTGCCCCAGAATGAAAGGCGCAGGTGGCATTCGCGTTGTACCCTCTGGGATAGGGAGGCTGATATGGCTTCATTTGACGAGTACTGATTATTTTGTTGGTGATGAGATAATTAAACAAGTCCGTGTAGGACATGGGAATGGGATCAAAGACAACAGGCTTCCTTTCATTATAGTTCCGGTGCTGATAATTTGATTGAAAAGGCTGTGCCAGTGGTGCCTGAGGAGGGACCGAAATAGCTTGCGGTGGATTGCTGTGCGACGGACCACTGGCTCCGATGACTGCATTAGTTTCACCTTCTTTCTTCTTATGAGACCCAAAAAATGGCTTTCTTTGACCGGCAGGAGGTGTCGGGCCCTGAGCTATTCTTTCGCTCCGCATACCATTCTCTACTCTTTCCCCTGTGACCACCATCTCAGAGAAGTTTGAGGCTACGCTGCCAACCAACCTATCATAATACACCGCAGGAAGGGTTTCCATAAACATGTGGACCATTTCTTTGTCCAGCAGAGGGGGTTTTACTTGAGCCGCAAGGTTCCTCCATCTCTGAGCGTACTCTTTGAACGACTCGTTATCCCTCTTAGACATGCATTGTAGCTGAGTTCTATCTGGAGCCAAATCATTGTTATACTGGTATTGACGCTTGAAGGCATCCGCCATGTCTTTCCAGCAACGGATATTTGTTGGCTCTAACTGCATGTACCAGTCGAGGGGAGCTCCGGCTAAACTTTCTTGGAAGCAATGCATCATTAAGTTATCATCACGGGCGTAGGCAGTCATCTTTCGGCAGTACATTGTCACATGGCTGACTGGGCAAGTTGTCCCTCTGTATTTGTCAAAAGTTGGGACTTTGAACTTGGGCGGCAGGACTAGATCAGGAACCAAGCACAACTCATGGGCATTCCTGGCTCGGGAACCTGCCCCTTCAACAGCTCTTAACCTTTCTTCCAGCATCTGATACTGACTTCTAGCTTCGGGAGGGTAATTCTGTGGGAAACCGCCGGCACCATACTGAGGGTTATTCATCGACGCCGCGACCGGGGTCATGTGTCGGTGAGCAATATTCTGAGGGACTGGGCCCTGTACGTGTGGATGACCCATTATTGGTGAATTGAAACCCGCCGGAGTTCCTGGAGCAATAACAGGAACTGGGATCTGAATCTGGGCTCGATGCGTCCCTCTTCCAACTTCATTCACAACTGTATTAGGCTGAGCGTGCCCCGTGGTTCCTGAAGGATCTCCTCCAGGGTTTGCATCAGCAGCAGGAGGCGTATAGCCCAATGGGAGACCATACGGGGGCCATGGCACAGCTTGAAGGGTTTGAGAGATCCCAGACCCAGGAAGGGGAGGAGGATTGTTCGTTCCAGCAACAGCGGTTTCAATTGTGCCAACATCTCTTAAGGCACTTAGCACTCTTATGACCTCCGCCATTTGGGCCCTTAGGACTTCCATCTCAGCCTGAGTGACTTGATTCTCCTGATTCTGACCATGCTGACCCTGACCATTAGGATCCAGACCTCCTGGAATTCCGTCATCCTGATGTGGCTGCGGATCGTTCTGATCAAGGTTGGCTTGATTGTTTTCCATGTTTCTTGCTTGCAGACGCGTCCAATAGCGATGATTAACCAGCTTGCCTAATTTTCTGTTGACGGAACACGCTTATGAACACAAGAACGAATAAATGAATGCAATGCGAATGAATGCGTGTTTAGTTTGTCTTGCCGAGAATCGCAGTGTATTATGTCTTGTCATAGGTACGCAAGTAAATCTTTGATTATTTTTTATTATATCACTTTCTTTGGATCCTACTGAAATTGGAATCTGGAAGCGAAACGGGTGTATTTAAACAAAATACTTCAAAATCTGAATCCGAAAATACGACATTCTGATACAATGATTGAAAAAGGAAAGGTACAATAAAACAAAATGGAAAATTACAATAAAGAAGCTCCAATACAAAGGGCTTTGACATTTCCACTCTTTTCCTCTTGTTGTTGGTAGAGGTACTTCTGGCTTTTCCTTTGGCTTCCTCAACTAGGGCTCTGCAGTACTCCACAAATTTGTACACCTCAAGCGGGGTGTTGAGGGGATACATCTCAGTCTCTTCTTTTCTTAATCTCCTGGGCATATCCGCAAGAGCCTGGTTGACCAATTCTGATAGCTTGGAGAACCTACCCTTCCAGTGTTGAACCTCATCCCTCAGCTCTATGATGACTGCCTGCTCTTCAATCCTACCGAGCAGCTCAACATAGCGATGTTCCCAATACTGACTTTCATCCCTCACTTGCCGGTACGCATCACTGATGTGACAAAGACGCTCCTTCAACTCGTCAGAATCCTCTTGCTCTGCTCTTAGGGCCCGCTGATATTCTCTGAGGATGTTCTCAAATGAGTCTCTCTCTTGCACAACACTGTCTAACTTACTCTCCCATTCAGCCTGTAACATGCGGGATTCTCTCTTTGACTTGGCAAGCAAGCTTTTCGCCGTTCTCTCTTCCATTTTTGCTTCATCCCATAACTCTTTCCACTGATTGGCTTCTTCCAGGGCCTTCTTCTCTTTCAAGCTTCGTCTCTTGATTTCCTCCTTGGCTCCTTGCAGATACCTTTGAACTTCTAACTTGCTCTCCTCTTCCCCTTTTAGTTTCTGACTGAAACTCTCAATGGTAGCAGACTTCAGGGCATTTTCTTCTTTCAACCTCTTGTTCTTCAGAGCCATCTTCTCTATCTCAGCTTGCAAAGATTTCTTCTCTTCCTCTGCCTTCATCAGAGCCAACTTAACTTCGCTTAATTCTTCGACAACAGGGGCGCTGGCGTCTACTACTTCCCTCTCGACTTGCAACTCTTTTTGGTAAGGCAGTTGAACATTCTGGATCCTTTTTCCGAGCCACTGAGCGAAGGTGATACCACTAGTCCTCTGAGCGAGCTCTACTTTTCCCATGCGAACCACCGTACTCCAGGCTTGCAAGACCTTTCTAAGCAAACTGTCATCTTTTGGTCCTCCTTCATAGATGTAAAGCGGGAATATCATCTCTTCAGTAGGCGAATTCCTCATCGGATACCCTAATTGCCTCAGAGTCAGAGACGGGTTGTAGTTGATGCATCCCTTAGTGCCCATTAGCGGGACATTTTGGAAACCACCACAGCGGAAGACTACCTTAGGCCTATCTTCCCAGCAAGATGAGAGATACCAACGGATTGAGTGCTCATCTAGACCCCCTAGAAACTGGATCCACTCTTGAATGCTCATAGCTTTCACCTCACAAGTTACAGCGTAGCTAATCAACTTTTCCACTCGTGTTGGGTTGGTGAAGGCATGGATGAGAAGCCATGCATACAACAGGTGAGAAGAGCAAGAGATTTTCTTCCTTCTTAAGTCACAATGATGAGTAAAAGCAGAATAAGTGTCGGCAAGGATGGCGGGAATTGGATTAATGGGGCTCCTCTTGTTCTGAAAAGCTAGGAAAATACCAATAACAGTCACATCCACATACCTCTCAATCTGCGGAAAGAGAACAACCCCAAAAATTGCTAAGGCCAAAACTCGCTTGAAGACAACCCAATTTTTACTTCTAGCATAGGCTCCCATTAAACCTTCGAGGTAGCTCTGCGGGAAACCTATCACATTGTTTCTCTTCTGCTTTTGGAGCTTCAGATCCGCTACACTCACTTGCAATAATGCAGCGAACCCCTCATCTGTGTAGTACTGTTCTTGATACCGGTAGGGGACAGCTTCTGTCTGAGTGAAACCCAAAATCTGCTGATATTCCTCCAATGTGGGGGCCATTTGAAAATTTTTGAAAAGAAAGCACCTGATTTCTGGGTCATAGAATCTACTCAAAGCCGCGATAGCCTCAGTCTGCACCTCTAGCAACAACAACTTCCGGAGGTTCCCATAAGCATTGTCAAACGATCCCCTTTCAATAGGTCCCATCAGGTCAACACATTTTTTCAGACTAGTCACATCTACCTTGTTTACAACGGGGTACCTTGGAGTATACACCGTTTCCCTTCTAGATTCCATGCCGTATCTATGACAAAAATTTCTCATTACTTGGGGTTCTCGGCAAGCAAACCATGATGAAATGCAAAGATGCATGCGAAAATTATCGAAAATGTATGTTTTATGCAAAGGATGATGTGTAAATGATGATGATGTTCTATGTCTATGTAACTCAGAGACCAGTCCTTATTGGCAGTGATTCAAGTTTTTTTTGGAAAATGCGGGTCGTACGTTATTTCATATGGACCGGTATGAGAAAGGCTACAGCGGTAACTCTTTCACTTCCTCTCCTTTTTTTTTTTAAAATAAAGTGGTTCATATGTCACTTCGTACAGACCGGCAAAAGAAAGGTTACAACGGCAACTCTTTCTCTATTTTCTCTTTTTTCGAAAAATCTCCTTTTCTTTTTGAAAACGTGCCTAGTTTACAATGCAGCACACAATTTGGAAAGCCCTTGTGACCTAAAAAGGGGTGAGACCTATGATCTAGGGCTACCAGAGCTAAATCTCTTTTATGATAACACCCACAACGATGGAATGCCATCTGGTGTGAGGTACCATAAAGAGCATACTCTGGCTGAAACTTTCGTGAGAGCAGAAGGACATCGGTCCAATTGGCAGTCACTACTCGTTTCCACTCTCCTAGGTGTTTTTCAGACCTTGGGTTTTAGGCCTCTCTCAAAGCTCATAATCATAAGGGGGTGAGTGTGTGTAGCGGGGACATACCGCCTAAAACTACCCACATATACCCCACCTGCGAAGGAAAACCCAGAACAGTCCAAACAATAGCAAGCGATAACATGTTGTCTACACTAGGGTTCAATATCAAATTAGCTAGCCTAGGGTTTCAACAATAATCAAGTGCTTTGCTTTCCTCGAGAAAGGGGGCCAAGAAGAGAGGAACATAACAAGATGGGGGGAAAAGCATGAGGGTACTAAGCACATAAGCGAAGACGAGAAAAATAAACATGGAAGGAGAGAAAACAAATGCACATGCATACAACATGATAAGAAGAGCAAGCCGAAAAGGGATGTAAGTAACAAAGTATCCAAATCACATCGATAGCACGCTAAACCACACATTTAATTAGTTAGGCTTGACCCACTTAAAAAAGAAATCTCCCCAGTGAAGTCGCTAGCTGTTGCGCCCGAAAAAGTCCCCGAGGGAGAACCTTCCTCGTTCACAACTTTTCTTAAGACAATGAAGCCGCCACCAATATTTATTAAGAAAAATATTAGGAAAACCTTTTTTGGAAAGCGATTGGTCTTGCGAAACTAGAGAATAGGGTTCGGGGGTCGGTTACGCGCAGGGAAGGTGTTAGCACCCCACACGTCCTCTCTACTGAGAGGGAACCTTTAATTAAATGTGTGGTTTTAAGTGTTGATTTGAAAAATACCTAATTTGCCTCTTTATTTCTTATTGAAAAATGAATTAAAGAACTTAATAAAAATTTTTATTTTTGGCAAAAGTGTTTGTTTTCTTTTTAGGAAAAAAAAATGTTATTAGTTTATTGTGCTTGACGGAGGATATCCACTCCTACGTATCTCCCGGTGCGATGGAGAATTCAAAGCTACGTAGTTCTGGTTTTTTGAAAAGGTTTTGTTTTTTAATCTTTTTGGAGTTTTTCGCAAAGGGGTTGAGCGTTCGCAGTGACCAAACAACAATGGTTTGGAGTGGTCGCGCTACTAACTCCTATGAAAATGAATCATCATTAGCGACCAAACGGCAACGACACGAGTGATGATTAATGATAATCGGTTTTTATTTTGAGCGTTGAAAATGTTTTTCGAAATTGAAGGAGAGCGTTTGTGAGGACCAAACAACAACGGTTTAGAGTGGCCACACTACTAGCTCCCACAAGAATGAAATCATCACCCACAATCAAACGGCAACGGCGCGAGTGATCATTAGTGATGATTAATTTTGATTTTGACATTTGAAAAGATTTGTTTTTGAAAAGTGTTTTCGTTGATTTCGACGTTTGAAAATATTTGTTTTCGATGTCAGAAAATATTTATTTAGGGAAGGGAAATACATTTTTTTTAAAGGGAGAAACAGTGGATGCAATAGTAAAATGGGGGTGCAAATAAAAGGAGGGCTGTATTATTAAAAATGGGGTGTAAACAGTGAGAAGGGTTGCGTTTTAAAATAGGGGTGCAGAAATCAGGGATTAGTTCTAATGGACTGTGTAAATGTTGGGCCCTCTCAGAGAGGGTTAAGTTATCAAAATGGGGGGTGTGAAAAAGAAGCCCAATTCGCATGGGAGGGCCCAGTTAGCGAAACTGGGCTTAAGTGACAAAAATGGCCTTATGCTTGAGCCTGGGGGGTGTAAATAACAGTTTACTTGTTTTTTTTAAAAATGTTTTACTTACCACTCTTTTTTACTAAGGAAAAGTTTTTTTGTTCTCTTTTTTCTTTTGTTAATTTTTGATTAAATAAAAAAACGAATAAATAAATAAATAAAAGAAAAACATAAAAATCAATTTATTTGTTTACTTTTTCTTTTGTTAATTTTTGATTTAAAAAAATGAATAAATAAATAAATAAAAGAAAAACATAAAAATCAATTTATTTGTTTACTTAACAATGGTAAAAGAAATGTGTTGACTACCTCTTTTTATTAAGGCTTAAAGGTACTTTTAGTCCCTGCAAATGTCACAATAATCCAGTTTAGTCCCTGCAATTCCAAAACTTTTAAAATAGACCCTGCAATTACTAAACGTTACTACTTTTAGTCCCTGCTGTTAGTTAAGGGTTAACACTGTTATCTTTTGATGATGTGGCACACCCCCCACCCCACCCCACCCCCCCCACCCCCACCCTTCTTCTTCCTCGTGAACCCCCCCACCCCACCGACCCCACCCCACCCCCATCCCACCCCACCCCAGCCCCTCCCCCTCCCCTTCGCCTCTCCTCCCCTTCGCCCCTCCCCCTCCCCTTCGCCCCTCCTCCCCTTCGCCCCCCTCCCCTTCGCCCCCCTCCCCTTCGCACCTCCCCCCTCCTCACCGATCGCTCTCGCTCGCCGTTCTCCGCTCGCTCTCGCTCGTCGTTCTCCGCTCGCCGTTCGCTCTCCGTTCTCTCTCTGCGTCTCTCTCTCTCTCTCTCTCTCTCTCTCTCTCTCTCTCTCTGCGAACTCTGGGGGTGGGGGAGGGGTCACGGTGGGGTGGGGGGGAAGAGGGGGAACAGTGGGGTTGGGGTGGGGAGGAGGGGCGAAGGGGAGGGGGAGGGGCGAAGGGGAGGAGAGGCGAAGGGGAGGGGGAGGGGCGAAGGGGAGGAGAGGCGAAGGGGAGGGGGAGGGGCGAAGGGGAGGAGAGGCGAAGGGGAGGGGGAGGGGCGAAGGGGAGGAGAGGCGAAGGGGAGGGGGAGGGGCGAAGGGGAGGAGAGGCGAAGGGGAGGGGGAGGGGCTGGGGTGGGGTGGGATGGGGGTGGGGTGGGGTCGGTGGGGTGGGGGGGTTCACGAGGAAGAAGAAGGGTGGGGGTGGGGGGGTGGGGGGTGTGCCACATCATCAAAAGATAACAGTGTTAACCCTTAACTAACAGCAGGGACTAAAAGTAGTAACGTTTAGTAATTGCAGGGTCTATTTTAAAAGTTTTGGAATTGCAGGGACTAAACTGGATTATTGTGACATTTGCAGGGACTAAAAGTACCTTTAAGCCTTTTATTAATTACTAGGAAATGTTTTTTTTTGAGTTTTTCCGAAAAGTGATTTTTTTTGTGAAGTGTTTTTTGTTGGCATTTGGTATAAAGAGATCTATTAATTATTTAAAGAAACATTTTACCTTAAATCCTTTTTTGATATTAGAAGAAAAATTGCTACATTTCTTATTGTTATTATTTTGATGACAATTATTATTGTTGATAAAAAAAGACATTGCTACATTTCTTCAAAGAGAAACATGACATTCAAAGATAAGCAATCAAATTGAACTATTCTTATTTTAAAACAACAAGAGCATAAGAACATGAAGCATTTTGTATTCTTCTATTAAAAAAAGTCTAACATTCAATCTCTCAGAATCTCAAAAACACCACATATGCGAAGATGAACAAAAAGGATTTATGAGACAACAAATTTACATTGATTAGAATAGAGATGCAAAGATCATAAGATAAAACAAGAAATTTAAGAGAGAATACTAAACCAACCTTGAATAATGAACCTTTTGGTGAGACCTTACCAACAATAACAACAACAAAAATAAAACTATGAAAATTTTAGTAGAGGAGAAAAACGAAAAAAAATAATCTCTCTTTCACAGAAACTTCTCCGGATCCGCTTTTGCTTCCTCTTGCTCCTGAGTTTTTCAAGACTTCGGCCTCTCCTCTCTTTTCTCTCCCCCAAAACCGTCCCCTTCCACAAAACTATAACCCATATTTATACTAAAAAAAAGAACTTCCAATGGTGTGCTTTGCCTTTCGGTTTTTTACACTAAACCTTGTGCATAGACCCGTTTGTGCGCTAGCCTTGAGAAAAACGAAATGGAAAACATGTTTCCTTGGATGAATCCGTGAGCCTTGGAGGGACCAACGGCTTCTTGTGTGGTGACGCCCAAAGATGGCGATTTCGTGAGAGAGGAGAGAAAGGGGGGGCACCAAAAATGGTGATTTCGTGAGTGGTGGTGAAAGAAAGCATGAAAGGAAGAGAATAGAGGGAGGGGACGGCTAGGGTTGAGAGGTGGAGGTGATGTTTGCTTTTTTTCTTTTCTTTGATGGAGTGTGGGAGTGTATGAGAGAAAGAGGATTGAGTGTGTGAAAGGATGAGAGTGAGTATGTGATGTGTGAGGGAGAGAGAGAGAGGGGCCGTAGGGGGAGGAAAGAATGAGGGTTGAGTGTGTGAAGTGAGAGTGAGTGTGTGAGAGAGTGATGTGAGGGAGAGAGAGAAAGAGTTGGGTCGAATTTTTTAGGGTTTGGAAGGGGAAGTGTGTGAGAGAGAGTGAGTTGAGTGATGTGTGAGGGAGAGAGAGAGAAAGGCCGTAGGGGGAAGGGAGAGAGCCGTTGGGGAGGGAGTGATGTGAGGGTGGAGTGTATGGGGAAGAGGAATGTGGGGAAGTGGGAAGTGTGTGGAAGTGGGATTGTGAGTTCCAAGGAGGAATAAGGGGAAAGGTGGCCGAATTTTTAGGGAGGAGAGAGGGGATGAATATGGCCGAATTTTAGGGCTAGGGGGGAGAGTGAATGTGGACATTTTTTGGGGTAAAGGGGGGTGGGGTCGAATTAGGGTTAGGAGAGGAGGGAAATTAGGGTTTTGGTGAGTTGGGTTATGGGTTGGATATGGGTTAGGGTTAGGATATGGGTTAGGCGAATTGGGTTAAGGTTTGGTGGAGGAGTGGGCTTTAGATGGCCCAATCCCAATTGCACCTCTATATTTTTTTACAGACCCCCCCATATGCTCTTTTGCCTATTTTATTTTGATACTCTTAATTATTATTATTTTTTTTTAAAGATTAAAACTTGTAGCAAACTAAAATAAAATAAGACATGGCATAAAATAATTATTTTTCATTAAAAATAAATAAAATTTCTTATTCTTGGATAGGACAAAATTAGGGTATTACAGCTGCCCCTCTTTATTTCACATTTCGCCAAGAAATATGACTTGGCCTTTTCATATTTATTGGTGAAATGGAAATAAAGATATAGAAATAACACTAATTTTGTCCGCTTCAGAAAAGCTCAAACTTTCTTTTTGTTATTTTCTTTTTGGGAACGGGGGTTAACACTTGTCGCATTAACGGGAAAGCAGTAAATTGGGAAAAGCAGTAAATTGGGGATTCAGAGGCTGCCTAAAACCTTCTAACGGACTCTCGTCGAGTCCGAGCTCTGGGGTGGCCTTTTCGAGCGGCCGATCAACATCAGGTCCGGAACTGATTTGATCAATGGATTTACGCTATGCCTTAGGCTGACACAACTAATCCGAAGGACTTAACGAAGTCTGATGGATCCATCGCGTGCTCGTACACGATGTTGTGATCTGTGGAAGGAGTTCACTAACTCTGTGTTGATGGAGTTTACTAACTCTGGGTTGATGGAGTTTACTAACTCGGTGTCATGGTGATTTTCTGAAGATGGGATTTTTGGGACTCTCTGGTCCGAAGTAACTTCCTGGATGGTGCATGAAATGCATGCATTTGGGTATTTGGCTGCACATGAATGCAATGATTGATTTTGGTGGGATGCTTTTTCTGTTTGATTCCTCACTCACTTCTTTTTCTTTTGTTATTCCTTCGCTCTTCTGAGATGCGAATTTGAAAGTGTAACGCGCCGCTGTTTGATGTCATGGAGTGACGAATGGTATGGATGATATGATGAATGATGTGAAGATGTTGTGTTCTTTTATGTTCCGTCTTTTGTGATTTTCTCTTTTTTTTTTTGTTTATTCTGTTTGTCCTCTTTAAGCAGCTTTCTTTCCTCTGCTTATTTGTTTTTGTTTACTCTGCTTGTTTTCTTTAAGCAGCTTTCTTTTTTCTGCTTATTTGTTTTTTCTTTGGCACTCTTTTTTTTGCTGGTTAAATCGATCTGCCAGGCGAAGGCTGTTCCAGGACGGTGATCTGCGAGGATTGCACACTGATTCGTCACGACTGTCTTTTTCGCAATTTTATTTACTTGGGGAATCACTTCTTTCTGTATTTTTTCAAAGATTTCGCAATGATCCTGTAATGCCCTGAATGTGCACATGTTTTGCAATTCGATTTCATCAATCATAAAAGTTATTATTTTGACAGAAACTGAATAGATGAAAGCAGAGACACGAAAAGCACACATATGAAAGAGAAGCTGGACTTTTATTGATATAGAAATTGGACGTGCAGAAAGTCACGCCAATCGAAAGTACATTGCAATCTTTCTTTTAAACTACAGAAAATACAAGCAAAAAGGAACAAATCTCGTGATTTCATCTCTGAAGTAAAGGTGCCCACCGTCCATACTCATAATACTGATCACCCCCTTATCCGAAACTTTGGAGCGCTGATTGCCTTTTTTTTCTCAAGCCCAAGTTTTCTGACCCTAATTTTTGCCTGGATCGCCCTTTGCGGGTTTTCAATCCACCGGGCCGCTCTGATTTTGCCTAGGTCGCCCTTTGCGGGTTTTCGACCTAGCGAGCTGATTTTTCCTTGGCTTATCTTTCTCTTTTTTCGTCTATTTTTCTAGGCATAATACTTCTTGACCACATCTGAGTTCACTGGATTTGGGATCTCATCTCCGTCCATGTTTGCCAGAATTAAAGCTCCTCCTGAGAATGCCTTCTTCACCACATAAGGTCCTTCATATTTGGGAGCCCATTTGCCCCTAGAGTCCGTCTGAATCGGCAAGATCTGCTTGAGCACAAGATCTCCTTCTTGGAATTCACGAGGACGAACTTTCTTGTCAAAAGCCCTCCTCATCCTCTGTTGGTACAATTGTCCATGACACATTGCGGCCACCCGTTTTTCATTAATGAGATTCAACTGGTCAAGACGAGACCGAACCCATTCTGCTTCATCAAGTTTTGTCTCCATTAACACCTGCAGGGATGGTATTTCAACCTCAATGGGGAGAACTGCCTCTGACCCATAAACCAGGGAGTAAGGGGTTGCCCCTGTTGAGGTGCGTACTGAGGTTCTGTAACCATGCAGGGCAAATGGGAGCATCTCATGCCATCCTTGTAGGTTACCACCATCTTTTGCACAATCTTCTTGATGTTCTTGTTAGCTGCCTCCACTGCCCCATTCATCTTTGGGCGGTAGGGAGAAGAGTTGTGATGTTGTATTTTGAAGTCTTTACACAAATCCTTCATCACTCTGCTGTTCAAATTACTACCATTGTCTGTGATAATCTTGTTTGGAAGGCCGTAGCGGCAAATCAAGTCTTTCTTGATGAACTTAGCGATCACTGAGCTCGCTACATTGGGATAAGAAGCAGCCTCCACCCACTTAGTGAAGTAGTCAATAGCAACCAGAATGAAACGGTGACCATTGGAAGCTTTGGGTTCAATGGGACCAATGATGTCCATGCCCCACATTGAGAATGGCCATGGTGCGCTCAAAACATTCAGAGACGTTGGAGGTACGTGGGTGTGATCTGCATAGATTTGGCATTAATAAATTTTTTTTAATTAAAATAATAATAACTAAACTTTTTTTAATTAAAATAATAATAATTATTAAAATAAAAAAATAAAATTTATTTTTTAAAAATAATAATAATTTTTTTTAATTAAAATAATAATAATTAAATTTTTTTTTTTAAAAAATGTTTTTTTAAAAAAATTATATTCATTTTTTTTAAATAAAACGGGTGTTTTGCGGCGGATAAGGGGTACTTTGCGGCGGATAATTTGCGGCGGATATTGGGTTCTTTCCGGCGGATATATTGCGTCAAAAATTTGTCCCCTTTTCCGGGGGATTATCCGCCGCAAATTTGCGTTGGATTTTGCGGCGCCACTAAATCCGCCGCAAACTTGCGGCGGATAATCCGCCGCAATGCGTTTGCTTCGAGCTGGCTACCGGCGAAAAACTTCGGCCGCAAAGTCCAAATATCCGCCGCAAATTTGGCTTTTGCGACGGATTTCGCCCGCCGCAAAGTCCAGCTTTTTTTGTAGTGGACGTAGAGGGGCTTGCAGGCGGAGCGTGCGGTGGCGGCCACCGCTAACGGTGGTCGGAGTTTCAGGTTTTTTTTTATTTTTTCTCATCTCTATTTCTCTGCTTATCCTGCTAGTGTTTTTCCTTATCTTGATGTTTGTTTTTTTGTTTCTCTGGGTGGTTCACGATACTGTTTACGGTGACAAAGTGGGGATCGAATGCTTGGTTCGTGTTTGACGGTGCTGGTTACGACGGCGAAGGGGACGGTGATGGTGTTCGTGGCGAACGGTTGCAACAATGTGAATATGGGGAAGACGACCACCGTCCACGGTGGTCGGAATTGTTAGCAACGGGCTGTGGAGACGAACCACCGTCACGACAGTCATCGATGACGGCCAGGTGCGAATCAGAACTCTTTCAGGTTCATTTTTTCCTTTTTCTTACCTCTACTTCTCTATTCCTAAAATTTATGGTTTTCACCTTTGCTGATCTATTCGAAAATAACTTCAAAATAACCTCCTAAGCCCTAATCTTGTTTCTAAAGAAAAAAACCTAATCGGTTCCTAATTAATTTTTGACGTTAATCTGTTCCTACATTTTTTAAAGACTAATATGTTCTAAATCTCAATTTATTTATTGTGTCAAATTGTAAATATAAACAGTTTTGAAAAGCTAATCTGCTATAAAAACTCGATGCCTATTAATCTTGATTTGATTTTTCTTTATACATATATACAACTCAGACACTGGTTTCAGATTAGTACTAATACTGTTGTTTGCAAAATAAATTATTATGTACAAAACTTGGTAAAGTCTAAAGAAAATAAAACAATGGTAACCAACCTCTTGTCCAGCTTCTGATAATCTCCTGCTTGCTTATTTGCTACTGCTGCTGCTGTTCCTCTGCTTTGACTGCTTCTGTTTCTGAACTTCTATATTTTTATTGCTTTATGATTAGGGTTTCAGTGTGAAAACCCTAGTCTTTTGGTTCTGACTTTCTGTGTAATTTCTGTCTCTCGTCTCCGTTCTTGTCCCCGAATTGCTGTGTCAAGGCTTGCTTATATAGGTAAAAAAAATTAGGGTTTTGCTGATCCTTCTCCATTTCTTTCCTTTTCCAGGTATTTGGACCTCTTGAGGAAACTTGCTCAGCAAGAACAGGCCCAAGGACTGCTGTTGCTGCTTTTATTTTTATTTATTTTCGTTTTTTTTTATTTTTTGTATTTTTAGTTATTTTCGGTTTTGTATTTTTTATTATTTTGTATTTTAGATTTTTGGATTATTGTAATGTTAATTTAATTCTGATTTTACCATCTTTTGTATCATATTTTGGATGTGGTAATATCATTTTTGTGAATCAGATTTTATGTTTTATTTTTTGTGGCTTTTGACAAAAATGGATGAAGCAGGACCAAAAAGGCTAAACGGGCCCGATACTCAACAAACACTAAAACTAAGAAAGGCCCAATTACGCGAGCATAGGTCCGATTAGACAAAAAGGCTTCTCGGCCCAATTGAAAAAACTACTAAGCGTTGGCCCAAATTAAAACGAGAGCCCAACAACTTTTCTCGTAAGAATGTCTATGACACGCGGACTAAATTAAAATGGTTGCGAAAAAAGCGATCAGACAAAATTGGGGTATAACAGCTGCCCCTCTTTATTTATATTTTACTAGAAAAGGTGAATGATTTTCAGATTTTCGTAGTAGAAATAAAAATAAAGATAGAATAGACGCTAATTTTGTCCGCTTAGGGGGAAGATGAGTTAGGGAAAACAAAGGGAGGATTAACACTTGGCGTGTTAATCGAGAACAAAAAAGAAATGATCACTGGGGATCTGGCGGAGCACTGGGGCTCTAAAAGAGCATTTGGGCTCTAAGGGGTTGCCTAAACCCTAAAGGACCAATTGGGGTCCGAAGGTGCACTGGGGTTTGAAGGACCACTGGGGGTCCAAAAGAGCACAAACTAGCAATGGTACTAGTAAAATGGTATGCTCGGGGGTGGCCTTTTTCGAGCGGCCGGAGGGGCAAGATCAGGTCGTTGACCTAATTTGCTCACCTCCAAGGACGTCCACCATGTCTTAGGCTGACACAGCTAGTCTGAAGGACCTGGGGTCGGATGATCCGTCGCGCTCAGTGGCGACATAGTGATCTTGAGGGTAGAGTTCGAAGTCGTTGCTTTGACATACTGGGTCGAACTGAACTGATGGACCTGGGGTCGGATGATCCGTCGGTTGCTCGATAACGCGACGTGCGATCTAGAATGAATGACCATTGGAGGTCTAAATTAAGACAACGCTGGGGCTGCGAGGGACTGCTGGGGGTCCGAGACTCTGAATTGTGATATGAGACCAGTGCTTGGAGCATTGACTTTGAGGGGACCAATTATTGGGATTGACAGAAGGCGTACTTGCCTAGAACCTAACTAATGGATGCATTTACCTGAGAAGGGAAAAGCTATCTATATTTGGCATGTTTAAAAATGTGATGAATGATGCATGCGTGTAATATAGGTGTGTGAAATGGTAGGTGTCCGATGGGATGAATGAAACGTATGTGAATGCATGATGGAATGATTTATGCTATGTGGATGATTTTTCTTTTTTGGTCCTCCTTTTTTGCTTTTCTTTTTGGGGGTCTCTTTTTGCTGGTCCTTCAGCTCGCAGGACTCCCGGCATGGGGTTACGAGGATAGCAAGTGTATTCGTACTGCTAAGTCAATTGCACAATACTGGGACTTATCATTTGAGATGATCGCGCATTTATTGTTCTATTCCCCCAGTTCCTTTCTTCTTTATAGGTGTTTTAATGAAAGACTATATCTCTTCTGTGATTCTCGGAAATTTCGTAATGATTGTAATGCTTTTGATTATGCCACATGTTTCTCAATTCAGTATCAATTATCACAAAACATCATTTCAAAAATAGACGGAAGAAAAAAGAAAGGAAAGTGTTTGATATTGACATTGGAGACCAAATGTGCAGAAGGCACACCGACTTAAGATTACGTCAAGAATTTTATTGAAAGAATAGGAAAGCTGAAATACTAAGCAGACTTCTCGGTAGTTAGTGTCCTTGAAGTAACGGTGCCGGCCACCCGTGTTCACGACCTTGATCACTCATCATCCGACTTCTGGAAGTGTTGATTGCCTCAATGTTTGTTTAGTCCAATTTCCTGACCCTAATTTTTGCCTGGATCGCCCTTTAGAGTTTTCAATCCATCGGGTCGCTCTAATTTTTGCCTAGGCCGCCCTTTCGGGTTTTCAACCTAGCGAGCTCATTTTTTCTTGGATCATCTTTCTCATTTTCTATACTCATTTTTTATGCAGAGTTCACCGGGAGTGGGAAGTCTTCCCCATCCATTTTTGTGAGAATTTAGGTTCTTCCAGAGAATGATTAGGTCCTTTATAGTTCGAGGTCCATCTCATGCGGGAATCCTCTTGGGTATGACTTTCTTGGGCACCAAGTCTCCTTAAAATTGTTGAGGACGGATCTGCTTTTGTTAAGCTTTCTTTGTTATTTTATGGTATGACATAAGACAACCGTTCTTTTGTTTGGTGAGGTTTAATGGAAGTACTACTCCCATCGTACGGGGGTTGCCCCTGTTGAAGTATGAACTAGGTCTGATCTCCACGTGAGGTGAAAAGTCACTATTATCCCCGATATTCTTCATTTGTTGTTGCAACTGCCCCATTTGTTTTTTGGGCGGTATGGGAAGGGATCATGATGCTCGACTTGGAGTCCTTACATAGTCCTTTCACCGTTGTCTGTGATGATTTTTTAGGAAAGCCGTAACGGCAGACCAAATTTCTCGACAATCACGGATTTGTTACACCTGTGGGTGTCTTATGTCGGACAAGGTGATGTAAGCGAACTTTCTTGATTTGCTATCCTTTGGGTGTGATGTTAATTTTAACACTTTTTGTCTTCTTCTGTGCCCAAGTTGATCATTTCGTTTGATTCCACGCGAGGATGGGTTACTTTATCCTTTTGTTCCATTATTATCAATACCTCTGGAAGAGTTTCCCAGTTATCTTCAACATATTCTCTGGTTTGATTAATGGGGCGATCAAAGTTATGACATGAATTACCGACGTTGTTATTTTCAAGGACAAGTTATTTAAGTCTGCATTAGATGAAATTGAAGAAGGATAAAAGAAAAAGTAAAGCGAGCAAATGAGTAAAGAGGAATTCATCGGAGAATTCAAAATGTTATTTTATTAATATTGATACTGGAAAGAAACATGCATGCCCTTATTGAAATGTCCTAAGGCTTTGGGCAGAGCCATAGGATTTGCATTACGTAACATTACTTTGAACCGAAAATCACAAGAAAATCAACAATCTCCCAATTCATAAGTGCTTCAAGTGCGGGACAAAGGCGCACAAGGTTGATGATGTTGTTTTTAGCCCTTTGATCGCCTTCAAAAGCACGGACGGATGATTTCTCATGCCCCTGGCAAAGAGTTAGCGCCTCCGTTCGGAGCATCCTCATTGAAGCTCAACCATTTGGATTCGATCAGATCCTGAATCACATGTTTCAGTGCCTTGCAGTTTTCTACTGAATGCCCAATTGCGCCTGCATGAAATTCGCAAGTGGCGTTCGGGTCATAGCCTCTCGGGAAAGGAGGTTCAATGGGCCTCATCGGGCGGGGGGAGATTAGGTTGTGACTAGTGAGGTGTCGAACAGATCTGAGTAGGATGCGGGAATTGGATCAAACTGTACATGTCTCCTTTCTGGGTAGTTTGGTGGTTTATGGCTTTTAGTGGTTTGGGTAGAGAAGTGTAGGGCTTGAGGATGGCTTTTGGAAGTGTAAGAGGCTTTCACTGATCCTGTTATGGAATTGGTTTCCCCTCTAACAAATCCTGCGAAGGGCTTCTTTGGGTTATTGGTTTCGGCTGAACCGTAAGATATTTTTCCGTTTCTCATTCTGTTTTCCAACCTTTCCCCTATGGTGATCATGTCTGAGAAGTTTAGAGGATACGCTCCCAATTAATTTGTCATAGAGGGGTGATTGCAACGTATCTATGAACATGGATACCATCTCTTTCTCTAGTAGAGGCGGGACTACCTGCGCTGCCGACCCTCTCCAACGCTGGGCATACTCCTTGAATGATTCTTTGTTTCTTTTCACCATATTTTGCAACTGTGCTCTATCAGGAGCCATATCGATGTTGTATTTGTACTGCTTTAAGAAAGCATCAGCCAGATCTTTCCAACATTGAATGTGGGTGCGTTCCAACTGCATGTACCAGCTTGAGGCTGCCCCAGTCAAGCTGTCCTGAAAGTAATGGACGAGCAGCTTGTCGTCGTGTGCAAATGCGGCCATTTTTCTACAATACATGGTCAGGTGGCTAGCGGGACAAGTTACCCCTCTGTATTTGTCGAAGTCAGGCACTTTGAACTTGGGTGGGATAATCACATTAGGGACGAGACACAGATCATATGCATCCCTTGCGCCGACATTGGATCCTTCAATTGCTCTCAGGCGTTCTTCTAGTATCTGATATTTGTCCTCGGGCTGAGAGTCCTCCATTGAGTAGTTATGAGAGGGTCCTCTCATGTTGTAGTGGGGAGGAACCATTGGCATTGCAGCAGAGTTCGGTGTAGAAGCATGATGAATTACTACTGGTGACGGAGTATAACCCTGTGGAATGACCTGTGGTGCAGTCGCAGGACTTGAGAAGTGAACTCGCGGTATTTCTGCATTTGTATTTTGAGATGAAGGTCCAGCGATTCCTGAAGGCCCTTCCTCTGGATTGGCTTCCATGGTAGAGGGAGCGTAACCAGCTGGGAGACCGTAAGGGAGCCATTGGTAGCTCTGGGCGTTCACTCCAGCGGTGTATGGAGTCTCGGAGCTGGGAGGAGGAGGGAGACATGTAGCATTGTTCTCAGTATTCCCTGCCGAAACACCTTCATCTACATTTCTTCTCTCGAGGAGTTTCACGAATTCATACATTTGATCTTTCAGCGCCATCATCTCGGTCATTTGATCTATCATCTCGCTCATTTGATCCTTCAGCTTTGCAATGTCTTCTCTCAGAGCTTGATTATCCTTTTCGGCCATTTTTCTTGCTTGTGAGCAAGTCCGGTAGCGATGTTGATGAACCAGCTTGCCCTTTTATTCTCTGTTTATTTTTTCAATTTTTTCTTTTTTCGTAAGTACATGAATGAATGAATGGACATGCATGAAATGCAAATGTATGATTTCGTGTTACGCCGGGGAAATTGTAAGTATCTGTTTGACGTAGAACTGAAAGAAACTTAAGATTTATTAATGCAAAATGTTTGATCCATCTCGTCAGAAGGAAACTCTTACAATTCCCTAGCGGTCATAGAAATGCATGAGGAATGAAATGTTAATGTGCAATAATTAAATTTTTTTTTATGCCATGCAAAAGGGAAAGGTAAAAATGCATGAGGTATACTAAAAAATAATTTGCCAAAACAACATATGATTTTTGAATTTTTTTTTAAGAAGACCGAAAAATGTACCGGTGTTTGTTTGAATGCAAGGGTATGAGGCTCCTTTGTGTCCTACGAGGGTTCCTTAGAGAATAGGTCTAGGGCTTTTCTATTAAGTGAACCTTTCAAAGGGTAGCTCTAAAGAGTCCTACATAAGGTTCCTAGAGCCAACGACCCTAATTAAGAACACTGATCAACAACAATAGGCAAGCTATTAGGAGTGCCAGCATTCTCAAGAGGGACCAAACTCTAGGTGAGACTTTCGTGACCACCCAACAGGACGCACATCCAGTAGGCCATCACTACGCAGTCTCGTTCTAACTTAGGTTATTCTCCAGTCCGGGTATAGGACTATTCTCACGTGTGTGCAAAAATGTGATAGTGGGGTGTGTGAAGGAGCAAAATGTCAATGATACCCCCCAAGCTGCAAAACAGACAAACACATACACAAAAGTGGTCTTCTATCCTAGGGTTTTCATATCACAAAATAATAATATGCAAAAATAAAAGACAGAAATGGAAGGGTAAAAACAACATTAAATTAACAACTAATCCTACAACTAATTTAGACTAGGTTTGACTCTCTAAATGTCCCCAGTGAAGTCGCCAGCTGTAGCGACCGAAAAATTCGAGCGAGGATTCCTCGAAGGTTCAAAGATGAAGCCGCCACCAAAGTTTAGTTTAAGGGCAAACATTGGAAAATCCCTTTTGGAATGGATAAGGGTCCTTGAGACCAGATTAGGGTTCGGGAGTCGGTTATGCGTGGGGAAGGTATTAGCACCCCACGACATCCTTCCTAATGAAGGTTACCTGCTAACTAGTTGTAGGAAAGAATATTAATTTTGAAAATGTTTATTTTTACCCTTTTATTGTGAATTAAAGGAAAATAAGAGAAAGAAAAGACTTGACTTTTTCTGAATTGAAGAAGAGAATTGTTTAAGGATAGACTAAAAAAGGTTTTTTATTAATGCAATTGACAGATGTGGGCCCCCATCTGCTCCTACGTATCTCTTGGTAGAGAATCAAATCACACGTAGTTCTTGGGAGAAAAATGTTTGTTGGTGGGTATTTTTTAATATAGGGATCTTAGGACTCCTGAGTGATCAGTTCATTTGTCCTAAAACGATGACTAACCTGACCGTACAGTCGGCTTAGTCCCCTACTTTGTGAAAATAGAGTTTTTGGAGTTTGGAAAATGGTTTGAAGTGTGTTTGTTTGATTTTATTGGAATAGGGGTTTTAGGATTCCTGAGTCGTACAGCTCATTCATTCTAGAACGCTGACTAACCCATCTGTACAGTCGGCTTAGTCCCCTATTTTGAAAATTTTATTTGTGGAAAGAAATGTGTCTGTGTTTATCTTGATTTAGAAGTTGTTCGTTTTAAATAGGGATTTTAGACCATGATCCGTAACGGTTCATTAGTGACCTAAAAAGCAGACTAACCCGACTGTACAGTCGACTTAGTCCCCTATTTTGATTTTTGGGGATTTAAATAAATTATTTATGCGTTTTATAGTTTTTTTGTAAAAGAAATTGTTTTGAAAAGAAATAGGTAAAAAAACGAAAAGGGGTTGCATTACTAAAACGTGGGTGCGGTTAGAGCAGCGGGCTGTATTATTAAACTGGGGTGTGACAAGCAGTCCACGTTTAGGTTTCTGGGCTTTGGGCTGATGGATAGAAAGCTTTGGGCTGATGGACAGAAAGGAGCTGTGTTGTTAAAAGGGGGTACGCAAATAAATCTGATTATTGAATATTTTAACTTAAAATAAAATAGGGATAGTATATAAATGGAAACTAAGGGTTTCAGCAAACCCTAATCTTCCTTCTTGGCTCTTCAGCGCCGTTTCACAGAAATGGGGAGAGAGAGTGAGTGTGAAATTTTCGGTGAGAGAGAGAGAGAGATTTGCAGAGAGAGAGTTGCGTGAGTCTCACAAGGAGAGAGGAAGAGAGGAAGAAGGAAAGGGAAAGAGGGAGAATGGAGGGAGAGTCTGACGGAGGCGGAAGAGGAGACGGCGGCGGACTGGTCGCTGCCAGAAACACGCCGGTGACAGTGGCGATGTGAGGCTACTGTGCTTACGGCAAGGAGACTGAACCGGGCTGACTGCTCTTGTACGATGGCAGCGACGACGTAGAGGGGCTTGCAGGCGGAACTTGCGGTGGCGGCCCCTGCAAATATAGGGTGTTTTGGTTTAAGCCCCTGCAAAAAATTTTTTTTGTTAAAAGCCCTTGCAAAATGACATATTTTGTTATAAGCCCTTCTATGACTAAAATGTTAGCCTTAACATGGAATGCTATGATTGCTGGATATGTTGAGAAGGGCTTATAACAAAATATTTCATTTTGCAAGGGCTTATAACAAAATTTTTTTTTTACAGGGGCTTAAACCAAAACACCCTATATTTGCAGGGGCCTAAAACATATTTAAGCCATAAAACAATGGTAACCAACCTCTTGTCCAGCTTCTGATAATCTCCTGCTTGCTTATTTGCTACTGCTGCTGCTGTTCCTCTGCTTTGACTGCTTCTGTTTCTGAACTTCTATATTTTTATTGCTTTATGATTAGGGTTTCAGTGTGAAAACCCTAGTCTTTTGGTTTTGACTTTCTGTGTAATTTCTGTCTCTCGTCTCCGTTCTTGTCCCCGAATTGCTGTGTCAAGGCTTGCTTATATAGGTAAAAAAAATTAGGGTTTTGCTGATCCTTCTCCATTTCTTTCCTTTTCCAGGTATTTGGACCTCTTGAGGAAACTTGCTCAGCAAGAACAGGCCCAATGACTGCTGTTGCTGCTTTTATTTTTATTTATTTTCGTTTTTTTTTTTATTTTTTGTATTTTTAGTTATTTTCGGTTTTGTATTTTTTATTATTTTGTATTTTAGATTTTTGGATTATTGTAATGTTAATTTAATTCTGATTTTACCATCTTTTGTATCATATTTTGGATGTGGCAATATCATTTTTGTGAATCAGATTTTATGTTTTATTTTTTGTGGCTTTTGACAAAAATGGATGAAGCAGGACCAAAAAGGCTAAACGGGCCCGATACTCAACAAACACTAAAACTAAGAAAGGCCCAATTACGCGAGCATAGGTCCGATTAGACAAAAAGGCTTCTCGGCCCGATTGAAAAAACTACTAAGCGTTGGCCCAAATTAAAACGAGAGCCCAAAAACTTTTCTCGTAATATTGTCTATGACACGCGGACTAAATTAAAATGGTTGCGAAAAAAGCGATCAGACAAAATTGGGGTATAACAACCGCCACTTGCAAGCTTTCAAAACAAGGCAGTGAACCATTTGTAGGATCCATCTTTCTACAGGTCTGTGGTAGGTGCTCTACAATATACCACAATAACCATACTTGAGATCAGTTACTAAGTTAGAAAAGTTTGCCAAATCATGGCTAGCTCTTTGGAATCTCATTGGAATCCTGTCAAGAGAATCCCCCGTTAGCAAAGTTTGCCAATTCAACTTGAAGACCTAACTACACCTCTTTCCCTTCGCTCCAGAAGACATCTTCATTCTTCTTGCTCTAGAACGCATAAACCCTAGTCTGTCAGGGCTGTCACAACAAACTCACCATTGGAACCTCGCGCTGCAACCACCACGTTGTCGCTGTCGCATCGCGACCACCACACCGCTGCGACACCATGTTTGTCAAGTTCCCCTTCTCTGATTTTAGGGTTTCCCATTCCTTCTTCTTTCAAATCATCCTCCATTGATTAGGGATTACGGTTCTCTATTTTGATTAGAGATAGAGAGTAGAGACTTTTAGGGTTTGGTTTCAGAGTGATGAGTAAGAGGCGCGAGACTCAGAGTTTCGTTTCAGAGTAGAAGAGTATGGAAAAAAAGAGTGTGGTTAAAAAGAGTGGGAGGCCTTTTTTAGTAAATTAACTTAACAATAGCGTGGGCCGTCCAACTCTAAGTTTTTGACTTTTTAGCGTCGCATCCCATAGCGTGGGTTAGGCCGACGCTAATCTGCATCTTCTTGCGCCAAACATTTTTTTTTGTTTAGCGTGGGCTAAGCCGACGGTAGTCCGACGCTAGTAGCGTCCGTATCGTGGCGGACGCTACTAAATGGATGCTAATTTGATGTTTTCTTGTAGTGTCAAAGGTGCTCCGCCATAGCGCTGCTACGGTGAAGGTATGTTCTTTTCCCTCTTTCTATTTTTTCCTTCTTTCTATCGTTTTCACTCCTACAACTGATGTTGCTAAGATTTTCTATCTTGCTGACTACTCTATTTTGTTTATTGATTCAGAATTCATTGTACATCTAAAGATGCATGTTTTATTTTGCTGATATGATCAATGGGAACTTGATGGTATACTATACATATAATATTTATTTCTTCTCAGTAAAGCTATACAGTATTTTTTTTTATTGAGTTGTTGTGTGGATATTTTTTGCAGGTAGAGCATTGGGTGAGGGAAACCAATGGTACTATTATAGCAGAAGGACACAGAATAGGATAACTAACAATGGTTATTGGATACCAATGGGAATGGAAGAAGCAGTGTTTACAACTTCAAGCAACAAAAGAGTTGGTATGAAGAAATATTATGTTTTCCATATGGGGGCAGATTCCCCTGCTGATTCTGATCCTGCTAACAACAAAACCAATTGGATAATGATTCTGCTTCCTCCAGCAGATCATTCAAAAGAAAACAAGTTAGTACATAGATCAATTTATTATTATTATTATTATTATTATTATTATTATTTTACTCTGAAAATTAACATCAAATATTAATTTGATTTTGTTGATGTTTGATTTAAGATCATAGTCAATGGGTGATATGTAGAGTTTATGAGCATAATGATGATGATCAAGATGGTGATGGAACAGAGCTGTCTTGTTTGGATGAAGTTTTCTTGTCATTGGATGATCTTGAGGAAGTTAGCTTGCCAAATTAGAAGATGCAATGCAAATGCAAGTGATACATATAGCTGCATTTTCCAAATGGGAGACTATTTAAGTTAAATATTGTTGTTGTTATTTAAAGCTTGTAGCTAAGCTAGCTAGCTAAATCCAATAGCACTAGTCACTACTGTAAGTGTAGCTTCCATTGTAATCAGTGAAGTTGTTATAGCTAGATTTCTATATACGTGGCCATCAGTGGAGTTTATTGAACAATTTCACTAAAAATGCATTATATTGTTTTTGCAGGTAAGTTTTTTTGAAGGCAGCTACCGGTGGTTAATATCCTAACCACCTTTTTTCATAATTGCCCATACTCTCTTATTCTGCTCTTGCTTTTGGTGTTGCTACATTTCTCTCAAAACCTTTAGATGTAACTGCATGTTCGTGAGCCTCAACAAAGTCTGAGATATATATATATATATATATATATATATATATATATATATATATATATATATCATATCATTAGCCTCCTTTTGAACCTTTCTTAGGTGCGGCTTGTTTGGTTTTCCACAAGTTAATTGTTGGTTTTCCATGTTCAGTGTTTCTATCAGCAAAATGGCCAGTTGGAATTTGCTTTTTCACCGGTCTACTGGTTTATAGGCAAGTATGATAAATTTTGGTTCAATTTTTTCTAGGTCCAAAGTTTTAGTTGACGCTTCTCAAAACTGTGATGTATGTATCAATTACAAATCAACTCTGTTTCTTTTTTATCAGGTTTTTATTAAATTATTCGATTTCGCATTTAGATATATCTTTCTACTCTATGATTATGGTTTTCTTCCTAATTTATGTTGAATTTTTCTCCAATTTAACTTTGTTTCTCTTGCAGGGTATAATAACAACTGAGGGGTGTGCCAATAGCAACAAGCCCAGCTTGATGGCCCAACCCAATGATGGAATTAACGCTGCCAAACAGAATTGTTTGTTGGGTCTTGCGCACCCGAACCCGGCTGTGATGGATACTTCGCGGGTTGTCCTTGACCCGAGGTATATATGTTGTTTCTTCTCTCTCTTCTCAGAAAATCAAGAACCCTAGTTCTCTCTCTTGTTTCTCCGTTCTCTTCTTCTCTCTTCTCTCTCTCGGAACCCTAGCTGCGCCGTAGCTCTCACCACCGGTGGTTGAAGCTGCGCTTCAGCTTGGTTTCTGGTCTATGATGATCTCTGATGATGATGAAGTAAAACCCCTTTGGTTTTATTCTGAATCAAGGCACACTGAGACCACAATCTTCTCTTCTCACTCTTCGACAGATCGCAAACCCTAGTTTGCTCAGAGACGCTTGATCTCTCTGATCAAGCTCTCGATCCACCTTCCTTCAGGTAGATCTACTTCTTCTTTTTCGTTTTCTTGGATTTCTCTTTGATTCACACACACTGTTCACGAAGCCCTAACTTTGAATCTTTTGATTTTGCAGGTGTGAGTGTGATACAGGTTTGAGACAAGATCAAACAAAGGTAAAATTACACTCTCTTGTAATTTCTCACCCTCTGTTCTCTTTCTTGAATAAAACCCTAATCACTATGTTTCTGTTGCATGAACTTGTTGAGTTTCAACTTGAAACTCAACCCAGAATACCTTCTTACGCGATACACCTTCAAGAACACCCTCTTCAGGTAAACCAGAACCCTTTCCTTACCTTTGTTCCTTTCTCTGTTGTTTCTGTCACAGAAGCTCAGATTCTAACTCTTGTTTTCTTATTTCTTGCTAGGTAAAAATCACTCTTTGATTTTACAATCAGAAAACTCAAAAACAATTGATAGAATACTGAAGATGGATTGGAGCAAACGTTCTTCAAGGGGTAGAAAGTAGATAGACCTTTTGGAATTTAGAAAATGTAAACTTGTATTGATTGATTGTGATATTCTGTACAGAGTTGTAGTTTATATACATGACTGGACACACTGAAAACTAGCTGTTAGGCACCAACTTGGTTGTTAGAACAGCCAAGTCAGTTTGTTACAAACAAACTAGAAGTAGTTATAGTTAGTTATTTCCATAACTACCTCAGGTTTAAGTGATAACAGCCAACGGCTATATGTATTAAATTAAAGTAGGTTTTGATTATAAACCTCAATAATTTATTGGTTGTGGTGAAATCTATGTTAATTATTATGTATGTAAATCCCATTTTGCTGATAATATTTCTTCTGAATGATTTGCTGAGTTGTTAAGAATGCCATTTAAAATTTATCCTGGATTGGAGGTTTGATGTCTTGTACAATGATTTTTGTAGACTATTAGTTATATGGCAGAACGGGTAGTAGGAACTGGATCATTTGGAAATGTTTTCCAGGTATGCTAATACTATATTCATAACTCTTGCTATCTCCACCTATTATTACACATGCTGATAATTGCTCTCTTAGGCAAAATGTTTGGAAACTAGAGAGGCAGTGGCCATTAAGAAGGTTTTACAAGACCGGAGATACAAGAACCGTGAGCTACAGTTGATGTGTGTAATGGATCATCCAAATGTGGTCACTCTGAAGCATTGTTTCTTTTCCACTACAAGTACAGATGAGCTTTTCATTAAAGCATTATCATCAAGCTTGTACATATTATAAAGGTGCAGTTAGTGTTAGCATGTATCATCATATGTTTGCAAATTATGCCATTCATGTCATGATAAGTTAACTGTGAAATTTTGTATTTCAAAGTTACAAGCATAACAATGATTTTTCATGTGGCTTGTGGACCGTGTACTTGACATACGAATCATCTCATGTTAAAGAGTAGAGTCATCCACTACTATGGCAGAATGTGTTCCGAGTCCTGACTGAACATAATCCTAATTGTTGCTTAGAGTATAAAGTGGTAAAATTCATTATTGATAACAACTAATCAAGCGTAAATATATTTACTAGTTTATAGCACCCAAACTAGTAAACATCACAATGCATTACGCTTGATTAGTTGTTATCAATAATGAATTGTGATGTTTACGCTAGACAAACTCCTGCAATTTGGCTCATGTAGTTTTCAAGTCTTCTATACTCTGAAATTTGGCTCATGTATTGTCATTAGTTGAGGTTAGATTTGATAATATGTATTCAAGATTGTGCTGAAGATTTTGTATGAAGATTTTGTATTATGTACTTGAAATTGTGATGTTTCATCTTTTAATTATTTGAATATTTGGGATTATACAATATATATAGTCCGGTCTCATTTATGCTAATCAGAAATCCTTTTTTTATTAAAAAAACTCCACTTTTAACATCGGTTCTCAAATAACCTGATGTTAAAAATCAATATTTAATATCGGTTCCTTTAGATAACCGATGCCAAAAGTACTTTTTATATCGGTTCAAATAAAAAACCGATGTCAAAAATACGCTTATACTTGATAAAAAATTGACTTTTAAAAACGGGTCTATGGGTAACCGATATGAAAACCATTTTTCGCATCGGTTCCGCGGTCGATGTTAAAAGTCCCTATTTTTTATATCTCATTTTTCTGCATCGGTTCAGGAACCGATATGAAATGTCATTTTTAACCGATATGAAATGTCTTTTTTCCACTAGTGGAAGAAACAACTTCTCATCTTAAGAAAACACTATGGCTATCTTCTTTTACCCATCTTCTCACGAGCTCGATCTTCATTCTTGTCTTCTAAGGCATCAACAAGCCTTTTTATGATATGAGGTTTCTTAAGGAGAGTCTTCTTAACTTGTGAAGCCACTATAACTTGTGTCTTCATTTTTATATTCTTCTTTTGATCTCAATGCGTTCGTACCTTTATTTTTAAGACATCAATTATGTCTTCTTATGTGGTGCTTTCTGTTGTCGAATTGCAGAGACAGATACTGTCGAAACTATAGATAGACAGATGTGCTGTGAACAAAACCTGCGAACAAAGCAAACGTAAGTCAACCGGAGGCGCCTTGCGACTGCCATGAAGAATTTATCCGCCTCAATAGCGCAAATTCCCCGAGGTACAACCGGTCTCGTCCCAGATTGCAGTAGCAACTGAGGGCTCCGAACTGGCAATAATGGAAGTGTTTAAGCGACAGGAGATGAACCCAGAAATAATTCGGAAGGAGAGAGTGCAAGAGAGAAATCGGTTTTTCGATATATTTCAAGCGCTACTCGAGTGGTGTTTATATAGGCTAAGCATATAGCTGATACCATTAAAACAACCGTTACAAATCAATTATAATATTAAAATATCTGTTACGAAATTAATAGCAATAAAACGGCGTAATAAAATGGCCGTTGTAAAATAAAATCGATTTAATTTGCTCTTACAAAATTAAAACGGATTTAATTTTGCGGTTACAAAATAATAAAATATTTATTGTTGCTGGTTTAATATTGCAGTTACGAAATAATAAAATATTTATTGGTAATAATAAAATTATATTTTGTAACTCCCTCACACTTGAATGCCATTATTCCAACAATCCCCCACTAATGGCAAGCAAGTGTAAAAACATATTTAGATGTTGTAGAAAAATGGAATTTTTGGGTAGGCTCAAGTAAGCCCAACAAATATAATATATCATTAAGTAAAATTTATTTTACATAAATTATTGTTTCACAAAATTCACTTAGAAACTTTGAAATATCACAAAATTTACAACAATCCCCCACATATTTCAAAAGTTTGAAAAATAAATTTATAAAAGAGGTTTTCTGGGTTAACATCGTAGATGTAATGCATCGGAGCTGTGTAGCAAGCTATGGAACCAGTCCTTGACAGATAAAACTTAACATACAGTGAATTGGTTTAGCAAGCTATGGAACCCAACACACATATTATATGTTAGAGGTTTTACTATCACATTACACCCCCACAATTCTTGCTGTTTCCGCGGTGGTGCGCTACTAGGCCCTGCGCGTGCTCGGTATTCATGAGTGCTCTAGAGACCTCGCCAGGATCTCATGCAAGCGGCCCCACTTGACACTCATATAGGTGATTTCATCAAGTGTATGCTGCAAGTCATACACCACCCATAAGGGCTATGATAATCATTAAAAGCTTTAAGCTTAACCTCTTTAACCCTGCAGTCTAGCACTATCACAATAACATCATAACACCATAGGAAGGGACAAGAATAAAATTAATTACGTGAATTAATTTTTCAGTGCTAGCAATGTCAAGAAGCGACTTGTTTTTACCACATTGAACCTTCTTCATGGGATCTCCAATCACAAAGGTTGGGTTACCATCACTTCTTGATTTCAATTGGCTTAAGTCCCATTCCCCTCGATGTTTCAAATATCAGTTTCTTCCCTAGGGGTTTTGTCAGAGGATCGGCCGAATCCATTTCTGACTTCTCATAATCGATCAATATCACTCCATATTTTTGCAATTGTTTGACAATATTATGTCTCAATTGCCCATGTCTATTTTGCCATTATAGGTCTTATTTTTTGCAACGGCTATTGCCGATTGACTATCACAATGTATTGACACTGATGGTGTCGGTTTTATTCCCAAAGGAACTCCAGCTAAAAGGTTCTTCAACCATTCAGCTTCAGTACCAGCCAATTTCAGAGCTACAATTTTCGACTCCATAGTCGATCTAGCAATAATGGATTGTTTGGCTGACCTCCAAGTTACCGCACCACCACCAAGTGTAAAAATGTAACCACTAGTGGATTTTGTCTCATCTGAATCAGATATCCAGTTAGCATCGCAGTATCCTTCTAATACTGCGGGAAATCCACTATAAGTAATACCATAATATGTGGTACCTCTCAAATATCTCATAAGGTGAGCAATTGCCTTCCAATGATCCTGACCAGGATTATATGGGTATACCTACTCAGACGACCGACTGCGAACGCAATGTCTGGTCGAGAAAAGTTCATTAAATGTAGTAGGCTCCCAATTACTTGGGCATACTGAGGTTGGTCAATAGGATCACCTCTCTTTTTCTTTAAGTGCGAGTTAGCTTCATAAGGGGTACTCAATGGGGTCGAGTTATAGTGACCATACTTCCTAAGAAGTTTTTTAACATAATGTTCCTGTGATAGTATAATACTATTTCCCTAATGACTCCATAGAGAATTAAATATAAACGCTTAGATAATTTCTAAGCCTTATCACTTTCATAACATACTCTAAAATTACGAGAAATGTGATATTTCTTTGCAAAACTAATCTTTCAAAAGATTTAAACTCATACATTCACATATCAGTAAGTGATCTCAAATTATGGATATCAAATATATCCAAAACAAATTTCTCATATCTGATAATCTAGTTATCAACATGGCATAACATGGGAACACTTAAAAACTCAATTTTACATAAAACATAAATCCAATAACAGCCCCCACAATGCCTCACACAGCATAGTATTACAAAATCAAAAGTAATACATCACATATTAATATTGTAACACCCCGGTATTTCTAACATGTAGAGAGACCGAAAGATGCACAGATGCGGAATGTTCAGAGGACACTGTTCCTGTTTAAATTTTGGACATACAAACTTTTTCCGAAATAAAACAATATCGGAATTAAGATTACTTCATATAATAGAAGTTCATCGGCTCCATACCGAATGGAATACAATATCCAAGTCCAACAACCAAACAGAAACATAGAACGGTTCATATAACTCATAATCAATACAAGTTTATACAACCAATAGAACAACAAAAGAACAAAGGATCACGTGACTAAGTCTTCGGCACCTCCAAGAGTATACCAACTACTCGTGCACAATAGTCTTCCTTTTTCCCTGCTTTTCTGAAAAACAACAAATATGGATAGGGCGAGATAACAATATCTCAGTGAGTCCTACCGTGCCCCCTCACTGACACTCGGTTCAATTTATTAAACCGTTATAATAAAAGCTGACATAGCAACGTCTTATTCATTAATCGAAATGCCGACCGTGCAACAACCACTAATCCCGGCAATTCGTATTCATCATTTATTAATCGAAACGCCGACCGTGCAAGAACCACTAATCCCGGCGAATTGTGAATTTCTTATTCATTAATCGAAACGCCGACCGTGCAAGAACTGTAACACCCCTTTCTGCCCGTCACTTTATTTATAAAAAATCAGAGTTTAAGGAAATTTCGTTCATAGGGAATGTTACACATACTTCAGTAAAACGTCGCTTATCAATTTAAAACAGTTCAACTCAGTAATTATGCATTCACGTAGCACGTCACAATTAAAGAATCTCAAGCCTCAATTTAACGTCGCTTATAAAACTCAACATAACAAAACCAACTACGCAGCGGAAAATAATAAAACATAACAGAAGAGTCCACATGGACATAACAGCCAAAAATCATTAATAAATGTCGAGTTCGTTTTTCCCCCCCTCAGTGCTACGTATCAGAGCATGACGACTCGACTCAAGAAGTGAAGCTAATGCATTCACTGGGAATCACCTGCACGTTACCAACACGGGGGTAACATTCAAACAGGAAAGGGTGAGCATCATTTCAATCCATATAATAGAAAATATGATAAGTACTAATCATAGGCTACACACTAGAACAATCAGCATCCAAAACACTAAATATCCACATCACAGTCATCATTCACGTCACTTACAATAACTCATCTCATGTCATGTAGGCTCATGAAAATGCAACCCACTCGCGGGTATATGCATGAGGTACCTTTTCACAAAACGTCGCTTAGCCCTTAAGGCCTCATCGTCACTTAGCCACTCAGGCCTCAAAACGTCACTGGGTTTATGCATATGGGCATGAGACACTATGACATGCACCACTCACAACACACAAACACACAATTACTCAAATCATAGTCAACTATGTGACCCGTCACTTACCGGTTTGCTCGCAAAGAGCACAGCACCTGTCAAATTCATAATCAGCACACAACGTCACTTGGCCATTTAGACCTTAACATCACTTAGCCCTTCGGGCCTCAAACGTCACTGGGTTTTCATCGTCACTTACACATAAATATCAATCAACTCAAACAATAGCCACTGAGGGCAAAAACGTCATTTGACTAACCACCAAGGGCATCCTCGTCATTTACACATCATTATCTACCACTTTGGCCACTAGGGGCAAAACAGTCATTTGACTAGCCACCAAGGGCATCCTCGTCATTTACACATCATTATCTACAACTTTGGCCACTAGGGGCAAAACAGTCATTTTGACACTACCACGTTAAAACTGTTGTTTATACACCAAAAAGGATTTTTAAAGAGCTCCATATAATATTTCAATGTCACTGGGACGATCACCGGGGACGGCCACTTGGGCGCCCACAAACAATCAGAAAATAACAATTTTTCATTTTAAAAATTGGAACCATAGATAGACAACGTAAAAAGCTTCACGACACTTTTCGAATCGTTCAAAACGGACGTCTGAGTCAAAAGTTATGTTAAAAATAAGTTTGGGAAAAATCAAGCAACATTCTGAAAGTAGGCGCCTTAGGCGCCCAGGCAACCAGGCAACACGCGCACTGGCGCCCAGCGCCCAGGCGCGCACACACGCACACCCGCACACGCCACAGGCGCCCAGCGCCCAGGCGCGCACACACGCACACAACGCAACACGCCACAGGCGCCCAGGCGCGCAACACGCAGGCAACACATACGGGCGCTCCGCGCCCAGCGCCTGGCGCCCAGCGCCCAGCGCCCAGCCACACAGAAATCTGGCAACACACAGCAACACACACAAGGCGCCTTAGGCGCCCTTGCAGCAACCAAAAATCACCAATTTTCCAGCAACTTTCCAAAACGCCTAAAACTGATTTTTAGCAATTTAACTCATCAAAATCTTATATTTTTCAACACTCAAAATAACACTTAGTTTAATCAATTAACAAAATTCCTTTGAGCACTATCATCACATCACCTTGGCGCCCTAGGCGCCTATGCACACACTCACTTAATTTACGAAAACTCCAACACTCCCACATACCAAAATTCGCACATCAAGAACACATCAAGAAATCAACATATATATATACATATTCCAACAATTCGCATATCATGAAATCAACATCAATAACCTATCAAGAACACATCAATAATTCATGGCATGCATCAATTCGCATATATATATATATATATATATATATATATATATATATATATATATATATATATATATATATATATATACAATTCGCATATATATATATATATATATATATATATATATATATATATATATATATATATATATATATATATGTTAAAATCAACATCAACAACCTATAAGGAACACATCAATTCGCACATATATATATATATATATATAAAGATCAACATCAACAACTTATCAAGAAGACATCAAGAAATCTAGTCTAACCCTAGATCTAGGACCCATCATGTGAACTATTAGATAGAATGATAGAGCTCCCCTAACCTCAATTAGATGAATAGGATCTCTAGTGATGATCACGAACAGAACTACGGCAACGGAATCACGATCCCTTCCTCTCTTGGTGGCGCGACCTCTCTTCTCTTCTTCTCCTCTCCAATGGCGCGCCTTTCTTCTCTCTATGCTCTCCCTCTCCATTTCGCATAAGCCAACCAAAAACCCTAACCCCTCTAGGCGCCTATTCGCATATGACTAGATCCATGGGCTTGGGCTTCTCACTTAAGCCCAAGTCCATCTAATTTAGCACCTCCACCTTCTAATACTTCCTACACATATTAATATAATTCTATTAATTAATTATATTCAATTAATTAATTTAAATTCCTAAGTACTTAATCAAATAAATTAATTAAATATTTTAGGGTGTTACAAGAACCACTAATCCCGGCGAATCGTGTGTTTAACTTAGCATAAACCGGCCGTGCAAGAACCACTAATCCCGGTAACCCGTGAGTTGACCACGCCAAAACACATTCAGGGCCTAGGGTGAGGGCTCATGACTTCCCTTCCTAGTATGCTACTTGTCGGGTCGTCACCCAACGCAATACATATGACAATATGCATCAAATTCTCGAGAGTTAGATATTTTATATCTTTTCGATCACCAAATGGATCAATTACATAACAATTAGATAATCAATATCTATATCGATCTATAACCCGTTTTGAGGAATTCATAAGTTAGACCTCCGGCATTATAATCATTTTCATTTGACATATATAAACATATCTATTCAATCAATCCATCAGTCGGTGTACTCACACGCGCACTAGGGTTGCGGTTTTATCAATCCAATGGGCTTTCAAAGCTCTTTTTCAAATCATGAGTTGCATGAGTTTAAAATAAGGTTTTCAGTGAGGCAATCCCTTTTTGAATGGTTGAGAAAGAAATTAGAAAAGGTTCGGGATCAAACGGAGGAGCAAAACGAGAAAACGGAAGCCGGTAACAGAACCACACGCACGACCCGTGCCCAGGGGCGCACGACCCGTGCGTGGTGCACTACTTAGGACCCATCTACCAGAAGGAAACGCACGATCCGTGCCCAGGGGCGCACGACCCGTGCGTCCCGTTCTGTTTCCAATATTTCCAACCCGAAGCAGGCGCACGATCCGTGCCCAGGGGCGCACGGTCCGTGTGACCTGTGTCTGTTACCAGAATTTCGCACTTTTCCCATTTTCGCTCTCCGTTCTCGTCCAAATCGATTTCTAATTTCAATCACCTGAAATCCAGAAAATTTCCAACTATTCCAGAGTATATATAAAGTGTTTCATTTCAATGATTCATTAAAATTCTCAATAAACCGTAGAACGCCGTTTTGACTCGAAAATCGCTTTTCGGTTCTAAGACTTTTGAAAACAGAAAATGTGACCAAGGGATTCCATATCGAAAACAAGTTCAGAATATCAAAATGCCCTATCGTGAGTAGAACTCACCCGTTGACGAAATCCGAGAGTTGAACCGAGAGACGAGATCCTCGAACCGAAAACAACGAACTATCCCCGCTAGAAACCAATTTCGAACCCGAACAGTGGCTTCCTTTCTCTCAAACTGAAACAGCACTCAATCTTTCACAACTTCCTCCAAGCCAAAATGCAAGCTTGAGACTTCCCTTTCTTAACAGCAAAACTGAACATGCAAGAGAAGTGGCAGCTCAAAACTCCATTGTCTTCAACCTTGGAGCTCTAAGTTTCGAAAAATGGAGCAAGGGATGGGAGTAGAATCAGACTTCAAAAATAGACTCATTGAATTCAGAATTGAAAATGGATTGGAATGGTGGAGGAACAACTTACATGCAACAAGGATTTGGGTTGATCCCTCTTCTCCCTTCCTCCTCTTCCCTCGCGTCCCTCCTCTTCTCTTTCCCTTTCTCCCTTCAGTTTTTCTTCCAATTCTGATTATAAGGGAGGCTAAGTACTTGGGAGTGTGGCTGAATGATAAAAGGGGTCAGCTACTAAATGGTTGGGCGTGAAAGTACAATAATGCCCTTCAGCATAATTATTTTAATTAACCATGACTAAGCCACAATTAATTTTTGGAATGGAACTTCCTTGGACTTTTCCTCGAATAATAATCCCCGAGACACGACTAATTATTCCCACAAATAATAATCGGTCCTAGGCATCATAATACGAGTCTTTAAAAATTTAGGGATGTTACAAATATTATGAGAATTTACTTGCAAATTGAAACTCTATATAATAACAACTTATTTTATATTAGCTATCAATGCATTAGCGGATTTGTGCACATATAATTCCTTAGATGGAATCAATCTCAATTTCACCTATCATAATACACAATATGCTTACATTAAACTCAATAAATTGATAATGCAAAATTTTTCCAATAAAATTGGTGCACATACTCGGATGGTGCATTAAGTTTGTCTCTATTTTTCTCTTGACTAGGTTTTAGAACCATAAAGGATATTCAATGTTTTAGCCCTAAAGCATCTAAACTTACTTCTAAAAATTGGAAGACAAAAATTAGTGAACTCATACAAACCAAATCATTGTAGAGATGCTATTTGCATTCTTATAGTGAACTTCTTTGGGATTGATGACCTGTCATTTGTTGTGCTAGTGAAATTAAAGAAATGCTTCATGACAGTGTCGAAAACTCTTAGCATGACGTTAAAATTATGCAAGTGGTCACTTGAAAGTAATAATCGATTTCTAAAACTTTGTTTTTGTGAAAGTTATTCTGATAGTAACTATTGACACTAGTGCAAAGTTAAATGCCTGATTCTCTAATAACTTGTCCAAAGACACCTAGCACGTCTTGGTGGATAGGAGTGATTTAAGGACCAATAGTTGTTATTCTCTGCCTATACTTCTGCACTCAAACCTTTGTAACAGTATCATTACTCAATGGTATGGTAATTGATGTAACACCCCGGTATTTCTTTAACAAAGAAATACCTAAATATACAATTTGGTATAAATCAGAGTATAAAAATTCCTGTTTAGATATACATCTTTACAAGAAACAGCGGAAACTAATAAATCAAATACAATTAATACAAGCTCGAGTCATACGACCGAATACAGAGATAACCACAGGAGAACATGGACAACTATCAAAGAATCAATCTTCAGTCTTCTTCTCGAACCCGACATACCAACTGTGCCGCCTGCTGTCCTTATAACCTGTTCTCTGTAAAAACAACAAATATGGATTGGGTGAGACAACTTGTCTCAGTGAGTCCTACCGTGCCCCCTCACTGACACTCGGTTCAATTTATTAAACCGTTAACACTGTTTGATTAGCTACCACGAGCTATAATCAAAATACCAAGCAAACCGTATTCTCAATTATGTTTTAATAGCTTAGCTTAAACCGACTGCACAACTGCTAATCCCGGCAATTTTCTTAATTATGGTTTTTAATAGCTTAGCTCAACCGACTGCACAACTGCTAATCCCGGTAGCTATAGCTTAACATTGGCCGACTGCACAACTGCTAATCCCGGCAATGTTAACTTATAATCAATAACTTAGCACAAGCCGACTGCACCACTGCTAATCCCGGCAACCCGTGAGTTGACCACGCCAAAACACATCCAGGGCCTAGGTAAGGGGTCATGACTACCCTCCCTAGTATGCTACTTGTCGGGTCGTCACCCAACGCGATTTATGTATGACAATACATAACGATTTCTCGAGAGTTAGATAATATATATCTTTCCGATCACCAAAGGATCAATCATATAATCTTTTTAGATAAGTTATCTTATCGATCTATAACCCGTTTTGATGAATTTATAAACATCCGGCATTATAATCATTTTGTAACGTATTATTGACTTATAACCCGTTTTGATGAATTTATAAACATCCGGCATTATAATCATATTATAACGTATTATTGACTTATAACCCGTTTTGATGAATTTATAAACATCCGGCATTATAATCATTTTCAATTGACATATATAAACATATATATATATATTTTCAGTCAGTTTATCAGACGGTGTACCCACACGTATACTAGGGTTTCGGTTTTTCAATCAAATATGCTTTTGAAACTCTTTTTCAAAATCATGAATTGAATAAGTTCAAAATACGGTTGTCAATAAGGCAATATCCTTAAAGTGGGTTGGGGAGAAAATTAGAAGTGATTCGGG
This sequence comes from Astragalus membranaceus, assembly GCA_039519185.1. NCBI lineage: Eukaryota > Viridiplantae > Streptophyta > Magnoliopsida > Fabales > Fabaceae > Astragalus > Astragalus membranaceus. Next base: position 131,007,500 of record CM076849.1, read on the forward strand.
ATCGAAAGGAGCGACGAAATGAGAAATCGGAGTCCGGTAACAGCAGCTCACGCACGGTCCGTGCCCAGGGGCGCACGATCCGTGCGTGATTTACCAAAATCACACAGCCAACCCGAAGAGGACGCACGGTCCGTGCCCAGGGGCGCACGACCCGTGCGGCCTGTTCTGTTACTGAATTCTAGTTTCTCATTCCGCTTTCCATTTCTCGCCCAAATCGAATTCCGATCGTTCTCCAACCTGAAAACGGATTTAATAAACAACATTCCAGACCATATTCCAGTGAAAGCACTTAAAATCACAATTTCGCAAATTGTTCAACAATTCAATAAAACCGTAAAAATGCGATATTTCTCAAAACGGTTTTCGGTTCCAAAATCTTTCGAAAATTGATAATTGCCTTATGACTCAACCCGATATAATTTCAAGACACGAAAAATATCCCTATCCGTGAGTAGAACTCACCCGGTTGACGATCCCGCGAGAAATCACGCCGGAACACGAACGGCCGGATTGTAACCACTCGAACAATCCCCGTAGTCACGTACACGCTCCTAGTGCCTCCGCATCTGAACTCGATGGGTCCCACATGCACAACCAGTAACTAAGTCAATCATCATCGCTACTAGACCCCACTTCAATATATCTAACTGATGGCGTTCGAGACTTCGGCGAATCGAACTCAAATTTGACGAACGGCATACTAGCTTCCATTTCCATTTCCCAGAATCAGGACCCAATTTTGCAATAAGCATAACTTGGTCAATCTGTGACCAAATATACTCAAATCAGTGCCCATTGTGAAGATAATTTCGTCTACTTTCATATGGAAGAAGTTTCACGCGCATGCATCCAGTAGATTGAGAGATATCACCGAAACTATGTGACTGGTTCAGTACAGTGGCAGATTCTGAAACCGTAACTTGGGGACAAGATATCTCCTTCATTTCTCCATGAAATCATACGGTTCTTGTGCCCAAAATGAAGAGATTTGTGTCTAGTTTCCAGAGGGACAAGAATCACAATCATCGGAGTTGTGTACAGTGAGATACGAAGAAAACACCGAAGGTAGTCCATACGGGTTTTACCCAGAAATTTGATGAGCTTGAATCCTCAACCTCAAACTCTTGTAACTACGAATTAATACCGAAAGATACTAACACAATCCAACACAGCAGCTATCCTTTTACTACAACAGCTGAACAGCAGCAATCCAAGTCTGAGTTTCCCCCAGATTCGAAGTGTAGACACCAAGGCTTCTTCTTCAATAGCTAGGAAGAACATGCAAAGCTTCTTGTAGCTGGAACTGTACTTGGCTTCTTGAATTCGAAAATGGAGATCAAGGGATGGAGAACAAATCAGTGGCTGAAATGGATTTCATTGGAAGGAGAATAGAAAAAGGATTGGAATGGGAGAGCAACATCCTACATGCAACCAGAATTTTGATGAAGCTCTTCACTTTCCTCCTCCTTCCTCACGCCCCTCATCCTTCCTTTCCCCCTTCTGTTTCAGTTTTTGATTTTCCAGAAATGAATAAGTGCTGAGGTTCACATTTTAAAAGGGATATATATATTGAAGGTGTCAATTGACCAATTTGCCCTTCAGCTTAAAAAGTTATAATTAACCATGACTAAGCCACAATTAATTATGGAGTGGAATTTCTTTGGACTTTTCCTCGACTATTAATCCCCGAGACACGACCAATTATTCCCACAAATAATTTCTCGGTCTTAGGCATCATAGTACGAGTTTTTAAAAATTAGGGATGTTACAATTGATGTCAAATGTCAAATACCACTAGATAATTTCAATCGAAATAAAATAATTCAGCTAATAACACATTATGTTCAATGAAGATAATGCGCAAATTGCCACGGATCTTTATCTCAAACAAGCAAGAAAGCGATGTCTTATCAGATATGAGCTAAATCAACAATCACGCAAAAAATACCAAACTAGTTTCGTAATCGAAGACAGCGTTCAATCAATCCCAAATCGAAAATTAACCTTCACTCAAATGATACAAACTGATTTGCAAAACAAATAAATAACAGTGCTAAAAGCAAGAAATGGGATCAGAACGATAGAACCTGATAAATGTTAAGCCTTCGATTGATTTGAACGTTGATGCGCAGAAGCCTTGTAGAAGCACACTACTCATTTATGCACCACGAAATTTTGTTTCAGCTCCCATTCAAAAGTTGCATAATTGGCCTCAGTAAGTGCTGCAGCAACTCCGTGAATGTCAAGAAGAGAACTCACGCGCTCCTGCCATCTGCGAAAATTTTGGCCTGCGAAGACCTCAATTTTGGAGATGCCAGGGAAAGGCTTCGCATAAGTGACAGGGACAGTAGCAGGAACGATAACAATGTTGTTGTTGTTGATTGCGTCAGCCATGAGATAAATTCTTCAAATTGTTGTCGAATTGCAGAGACAGATACTGTCGAAACTGCAGATAGACAGATGTGCTGTGAACAAAACCTGCGAACAAAGCAAACGTTAATAAACCGGAGGCGCCTTGCGACTGCCCTGAAGAATTTATCTGCCTCAATAGCGCAAATTCCCCGAGGTACAACCGGTCTCGTCTCAGATTGCAGTAGCAACTGAGGGCTCCGAACTGGCAAGAATGGAAGTGTTTAAGCGACAGGAGATGAACCCAGAAATAATTCGGAAGGAGAGAGTGCAAGAGAGAAATCGGTTTTTCGATATATTTCAAGCGCTACTCGAGTGGTGTTTATATAGGCTAAGCATATAGTTGATACCATTAAAACAACCGTTACAAATCAATTATAATATTAAAATATCTGTTACGAAATTAATAGCAATAAAACGGCGTAATAAAATGGTCGTTGTAAAATAAAATCGATTTAATTTGCTGTTACAAAATTAAAACGGATTTAATTTTGCGGTTACAAAATAATAAAATATTTATTGTTGCTGGTTTAATATTGCAGTTACGAAATAATAAAATATTTATTGTTAATAATAAAATTATATTTTGTAACTCCCTCACATTTGAATGCCATTATTCCAACACTTTCTTAGCACACTTCCTTATTGAGATTTGATTGAATGGTTCCTGCACTTAGATCACTCAAGAAGATTCATTAGAGGAGCACTATGTGCCTTTCACTGAACCTGAGGTGCCTTTCGCTGAACCCTGAGGTAGAACCCCTTCCACTACCAAATATCCAAGTCTTCTTGTCCTCTCTTGATGGGAAAGTCAAAGGGGGAGAAGAAAATGACGGGGATAATTATTCTTCTGCAACAATAACAACAACTACCATCACCACAAGTGTTAATACTAAGCCAAGGTCAAAGACTAATAGGTCTGAGACTTTGATTTCTGTGCGAGCGCAAAAGGAGAGGTCGGTGGAAGGACAAGCTCTATGCATTGCGTTCTTTGGTTCCCAACATAACCAAGGTGCGTATACTTCCCTTCTCCCTTATGAAAATTACTGCGTCCCAAGTAAAATTTAAGCGAAAAAGGTTCATGTACTTGATTCAAATTTAGAACAGATTTATAGATTTTGTATCTTATTTTTTGTTACAGAGTGTATATGAGACTATACCAAGAATTATGAAAGCAATTAAGTTATTTATATATAAGCCAATAATTAAAACTACTATAGTTAACGTTTATATGTAAGTATGTAACCGATATACTATATAATATATGTATGTTCAGATGGATAAGACATCAATCATTGGCGATGTTGCTTCATGTGTGAATTAGGTTTAATCACAAGCAAAGAATTTGAAGGACAAGGTTATAGGACTTGAAGCAGCGATGTCCAAAAATTATTAAGGATCAATTGAAAAGCCCATAAAGGATATTCATTTCATTGACAACGGTTCAATATGCAAGAAGATAGTACAGTTAAATATTTCTATAGAGAGGTTCCCGCAGAATTCTCCATGCTAGCCTGAGCCGACCATCGTCACGACAATAAAGGATCTGAGCTCTCCTATTGGGGGGAAGAAATATTGACTGCTGCCAACTTGATTAATCGGGTCCCATCTCGCATGTTAGGTAACGTCAGTACTGTTCAGTTTATGACCTAACGATTTCCTTCTGCTTTTGTTCTGTAGAATTTCGAGTCTCGAGTGTTTGGCTGTGTCGCCTTTGTTCATGTTCATAAACAACATCGCAGTAAGTTGGATCCTCGTGTTATTAGACGTGTCTTCGTTGGTTATGCCCTTGACAATAGAGGATACAAATGTTATCATTCTCCGAGTCATAAGTACTTAATTTGTCTCTAAAGATGTTTCATTTCATGAAAATGTTCTCGTCCTCAACTTCAGGGAGAGAACCTTAATGACTTGGAATCTGAATCCGAGCTCCTGGTCCTACCTGGGTCACCTACCCCAAGTCCCACTACTGGTCCTACTTCCACACCTGAGTCCTCTGTTCCTAACTAAGAGCCTGTTAGTCCTAGAAATTGCACAACAGTGGCTCTCCTCTGCATGCGGCGGTTGACAACATCAAGTCTCCATGTTGGGAGGTGTCCCTAAAAAGATACTATGATGCCTAAGAAATTTAGGGCTTAAGGAAAATAAGAGGAGAATAATATGATATTTAGAGTCAGAATAGACATTAGCAAACCTAGGGGGTAAGGACCCCTATTTGTTGTGATGTAGTGAAGTAAACCCTAGACGGAGCGAGTTAAACCCTAGGCAGAGTGATATCCACTAATTTCGAGACTGATTACCTTGTCTCGCAAAATTATGATCATAGCGAGATCTTCAGAGATAATGGTACCATTGTGATTTTAGGCACGTGTTAGAAGAGTGATCCGAATTAGGATTCATGTCGACCTAATCTTTGGATGTAAAAGCTTGGTCCCGAGGTAGCATACTCAGGATAGTTCTCGGAAACTGATCCCTACACTTAGCATATTTTATGTTGTGTTCACATAGGTATTGATGGCAACCCTTCTAGGAGAGCTCAGATCCCTTACAGTCATAACGGTGGTCGGTTCCATCCACAGCTAAGAGTTCCACGGGGGAACCCAAGGCTGAGCTCAGCGGCGCAATTCATGGCCATAACACAAGCTCCCTAGACTTCTAATTCATTTGGGATTGGAAGTCTTAAGAAAATGTCCGGGCTTTGTATTACCGAGCCGATGTGTTAAGGGAGTCAGATTATTGTGCGCCTCAATGAAGATTCGATGCAGACCTCATATAATGTTAGGGTGTCTAGAAGCGATGTTCTGAATTACGTGTGACGACTCACATCAAATCAAGCGCAAATCACAGAGTTCAAATGAGGTGACCTTTGCGGTTTTACCCGTTCAGGCACATTGGTTCTGTGATTGGATTTGGACTGTTGGACCGTGTCCTCATGATGCGCCCTTTGTCCTTCAATGTTTCAGATCTTAGTGAGACTTTGGAAATGGCCTATAAAAGGGGGTGAGCCCTCTTCCTTCTTCTTCTTTACGATTTCGTTGTGTCATTTTACAGAGTCTCTGCAGTTTTTCATAGTTTTTTCTCTTGGAGCTTCCCAACTTCAAGCTTTCTTGCATTTTCGGGTTAGTCTCCTTTCCCTTTCTTATTTATTCAGTTAGTTTATGTAAATGGAACCCGAATCTATTCCCCTCGCCATTGTTATGCCATCAGAGTCCAAGGTGGTTTTGTCCTCTCCCTCTTCTTCCTTTTATGCTCTAATGCGTTCTCCCCACCCTCAACCTGTAGAAATGGAGGGGGTGGTCAAAGAGGAAGTTTCCTCCTCCCCTATTGGTGACGACGGATCGGAAAAACTGAACTCAGCCAAGGAGGGAAGAATTCTAAGCTCGAGTCGCAGTGAGGTTCCCATGGATTTCCCATGGGAAACCGTTTTGTCTCTACGCAAGCCAAAAAAGGATTGGACCATCGATTGCATCCCTCTATATTATTCTTGGGTGAATCCCGATGTCGATGTAGCGTCTTGTTACTGCACAATGGAGGATGTCCATGCCCTTAGGAGATTGGTTCTCCAGTTCTGCTGAGATGCCCATTACAAACATAAGGTTTGCGTAATTTTTCATACCAAATCTCCCCCGACTTGACTGACTATGTTTATCTTTACGACATCATGCTCAGCAAGGTCGGCATCTAGTTTCCTTTCACTATCTTTAAGCGATAAGTCCTCGGATGGCTCAATGCCGCCCCTTCTTAACTCCATCCCAATAGTTGGGCTTTCATCCGAGCTTTTGAGCTCATTTGCATGTATTTCAAATCAGAGCCCCTACTATTGTCTTCTTTTATCCTTTCAGTTAAAGGCGGGTATCCCCATTAAGTGGTGCTCACTCGATAAAATTGTCGCCAGAGCATTTTGTCCATGTTTGATTCTTTTGTTAAGAGCTGGAAAGCCAACTTCTTTTGGGTCTAAGCTGCTGTTGGAAGCGAGCTATTTTGGACCCGCGAAGGGGAGAAGGAGTGCCCCTTCTATTGAACCCAAAACCCTCGCTCTATTAAGGAAGTCGACCTGAGTCAGCTTTCTCTCGAGGATGAGGCTTTGGCCGACTTCCTTGAGAAGTTAACGACCATTGATACTTATACCCTGATAGGTTGATACCTGTGCACCGTTGGATATCCTTCATGGGTGAGTCCGAGTATTCGTACTTTTCGTCATGTATTTTTTATTTTAAATACAAGTATGTTTGTTTTTGTCGTAGAAGACATAGTCGGAGACATGGACAAGGCAACCCTCTGAGCTAGGCTTCAAGCTGCAAAGAACACAAAGACTGCCTTGGTCGCGAGTGGTGCCGTAGTTTCTAGGAAAGATTTTGCTGGACGTTCGAGCTCAGTCCTTCTTACCAAAAGAATATTTCGCAACTTGTAATTGATAATTTGAAATATACCTTTATAAAAATTAAATTAAAAAATAAATCGTACGTATGAAAAATTTCAATAATATATACGAGTGTTTAAAAAATTGGGCGTCTACCAACTAACCCCAACATAATTAAAAGCTTCTAGTGACGACGAACTCTTCATGCCTCCACGTCCTTAGCAGTCTCAAACACGGTCTTTGAAAACAACACTCTAATGAGATACAAAATCTTGGTGAATGATACACAAATTCAAATACGAGTATTGTTCTCAGCCGGCGTGGTAATTGAAAAAAGAATATTTCGCAACTTGTAAATGATAGTTTGAATGATATCTTCATAAAAAATAAATCAAAGAATATATCATTTGTGTGAAAAATTTCAATAATATATACGAGTGTTTAAAAATTGGGCTTCTTCCAAATATCCCCGAAATAATTAAAATCCTCTAGTGAAGATGAACTCTTCACGCCTCCACATCTTTAGCCTTCTCAAACACAGTCTTTGAAAATAACACTCTGTTGTTCCTTGGTTCAAACTCTTAGCACTACAAGAAAAGTTGGTTTTTTCGGCGGGCAAAATCCGTCGAAAAATTGGACTTTCCGGCGGATTTTTGGCGCCGGTAGCCAGCTCGCAGCAAACGGTTTCCGGCGGATTTTGTGGCGCCGAAAAATCCGCCGGGTATATCTGGCGGATAATCCGCCGGATATATCTGGCGGATAATCCGCCGAAAACTCCCAGAAAAATCGCATAACATTACCGGCGGATTATCCGCTGGAAATCCCGTTGAAAAAGCCGTTAAATCCGCCGGTAAAAACTTTTTTTTAAAATAAAAAATAAAAAATCCGCCGGAAATCCCGTTAAATCCGCCGGAATTTTTTTTTTTTGAAAAGTTAAAATCCGCTGGAAAACCCGTTAAATCCCCCGGAAACTAATTTTCTTTTTATTTAAAAAATTAATATTATTTTAATAAAAACTTTAATTATTGATAAAAAAAATATAAGTTAATAATTAATTTAATTAATGATTAGGAATGAAAATTAATAATTAATTTAATATAGTAATTAATTTTAAATAATTAATTAAATTAATTAAACAAATTTAAAATTATTTTTTTAAAATAAAAAATAATAATTAAAACTAATAATATCGATCTTAATAATATACGAAATGAAAAACAATAATAGGCCTGAACTGAAGACGATTTAATTTAATTCAAATTTAAAATCGAACAAAGTACTCAAATATCCATAACCAATACAAATGAAAACTTAAATATCCATACAACAAAATAAAACAATCCAAAGTTACTAGGGTGGCTGCTGGCCTGACTCATCATCGTGATAATAAGTATCATCTAATACAAGAAAAACACTAATCATCTGACAAAATTAGTTCACATCCAAAATAATGATAATAACAAACAGTTATTGTCGCCTTTTTCATTGGTTGTGAGTTCTTTGGGTGATCAATCCCTCCTACTCACAAAACCAATTAATTAAGGTAACAAAACCATAGTCAACTAAAATTACATGTAGCAAACTAATTTTTTTTAACATAGTTCTAGAGTGCGAAGGCGTCGTCACGGCTCCCACTCTTTATGACATAGTTAAAATTCTTTTAATCGCACGTATCTTTATATCAAAGATAACCATCGATCATCACTAATGACAAACAAACTATAAAAATGCAAAATAAACAAGGAAGGAAGCAATAACATCAAAAATATAGTTAACAACAAATTTTAAATTTTTTACATCTATTTAAAACTATAACATTAAACAAAGATGGTGTATCTAACAATCAACCTAGGAAATTATTTTAGTGATTAAAATACTGCAATACATCTATAAGAAGTTACAAATTAAACAACTAATTACGGTTTCACATAGCATTCAATCAATCATGCATGACTCAGAGCACACAACGCAATCATGACAAACACATGACTCACCGGCCTGAAGGACAGGCCGGGCTCTGATACCACTAATGTGACACCCCTTTCCCAAAAATAATTTAATAAAAGAAATTTATGGAAAATTAGAGGACCTTCTTGAAATAAATAAAATAACGTGAATAAAAATAATATTAGAAAAGATTTACATATTGGATCCGCACTCGAGAAAAAGGCACCACCTGCATCATTCTTTCTTTACATCTATAGACACTTATAGATAATTCGCTTTTAATAAAACTACATCGAAATAAAACCCATCATCCCGACATTAGACCTAGTCAGAGCTTGACACCATATAATCAAGAGGACATGAGGACCTTCGTCCCATATCCAAAAACGTTTGACTGAAATGGACTCCCAGGCAAGACACGCAACCCATCAAAATTATCTGAAAAATGTGGTTGTACGGTGAGAATCACATTCGAGCCATATTAAGACTATAAGATAAACATCAAGGAAGACACTAGTCTCATCTAATCACGCACAACACTAAATTCACTTAATAACATACACGTGAAACATGTATTTCAAAATACATTTAGGTTACACCTTCTGTTCATTTAATAACAAACGGTTGAAATTTATAATCACGAGTCACAAATCATCACGTGTCACAAAGGTGTGATATGCATATCTAATAATGCCAACACAAAATGTCTCTCCCTAGACTCAAGAAAAAAAAGGAGAACCATCTTTGCCTCACCCTACACTATAGCAACTGAGCACCATCTTCATCTCTCACAGGCTAGGTAGCTCAGACTCAATGAAACTAAGTGAGTTATATTTCACTTAAACACCATTATTGCCTCTCATCACAGGCTAAGTAACTCAGACTTGGAGACTCTATTCGCCTCTCTCAGGCTAGCTAACTGAGACTCAGCCACACCAGGTCAACTATGGCATCACTTGAGTACCGAATCGCCTCTCACAGACTTGGTAATTCAGACTCAAAGATACTAGGTTTGCCATAACACGACTTGATTATTATTCTCACTCCTCACATGCTAAGTGACTCAGACTCAAGGGTACCATATCACAACACGCACAATCAAATATCACAAACACAAACACAGTGTAGTCACAGTATCACCTGAGCACCATTCTCACCTGTTACAGGCTAGGTAGCTCATCACAATGACACCAAGTCATAATCATATATCACATAGTATACGGAAGATAGTAACAAGGACACACATGTTTTACCTGCATATTTACTCATTCGAATCCATAGAATTCTTTATATATACTCTCAAATCCACCAATAGTATTTCTTATTCAAATATTAAAACATCAAAATATTAATATAAGTTTAATTACTAACTCTAATTCTATTGTTTCCTATTTTAGTATAGCGTATAATATTTTTAAACAATAAATCTTACACTACTTATTGACTCTTTAAATCCTTCCTTAAGGCAATAACAGGTTTCATATTATATTGATAAAACTAATCTCCATATAAGACACTTAAACGAGAGTCAACCCAACCGAACAAATCAATTTAATCGTTTGGTACCAATATAATATAATATAATATAATATTAACAGAAACAGATACAACAAGTGAGAGATACAGTTTACAACAATCAAACACGCATAGATATCATTCTAGCATATCACGTAGAGCATTCCGATACTCAATTGGTAACACAATTTCATAAGATCAATAAAATCAAACATGTACAAATAGTATTCATAATAAACATACATACAATACCTATTATTAATAATTAAACTATTAATCACATGCTTTAAAACTGTTCTGGAGTCAACTAGAGGGTCCCATTAGCAAAACCAGGAGGTGCACTTAGCAAGTCATATGGATCAGCCCAACCAATTCAGCCCATATCCACCTCATGCGAGCCCAACAAGCTTGGACGGTCAAGATCGACTCTACCCATCCGACGATCCACAAGAGGGCACGGTTTCCTATAAATACAGGCAAACTTTACCCTTAAAAAGGTTGAATCTCTAATCCTTAGTACCTTCACTCTTATATTCTATATACTGACTTGAGCGTCGGAGTGGCTTGCAGGTACCCCCCCGGGGGCTCGTTGACCTCCCGTCAGGACAGCAAGAGACCTGACCTCCTGTCAAGACAGCAAGAGACCTACCAACAGCAGATGACCAAAAAAGCTGCTCGATACAGAACATTGGCCACCACAGTGGGAGGTTTTTAACTTTTCACACAACCATAACTCAAACTCATCTCTTGCTGTGCGATGGCTCTCAGACGCAGACTCCGGACTCGAAGCGTCACCCATGAAGGCGCCTGGCAGGGCGCCTATGATGAAGCAGCCAGCGCCCATGAGGGCGCCTGGCATGACACCCTTAGTGAGGCACAAAGCGCCCATGAGGGCGCCATGATGATTCACGGAGGCAACCCCCCTGGCGGTTGGCGGTCAAAGAAGTCAATAAAAAAGAAGTGGAATGAGATCTTGAGCGTGGCATCAACCTCAACCTGTAGGAAAGGACCAGCCAGGCCGCCCTTATCCTTTGACGACAGGGATTTGCTGGACGAAAAACCAAACAAACATGTCCCACTTCTCATTACTACCATTATGGCCAATGTTGAAGTAAGAAGAATCCTGGTCGACCAGGGGAGCTCAGTAGACGTCATTTTCGAAGACCTGCTGCAAGTTTTGAGCGTCTCTCCCGCCGACCTGACTCCATATCGATGAGAGGATTTGACCGGGTTTAATGGATCGAGAGCTAGGCCTCAAGGCCACCTTGAGCTGATGGTCACCTATGGAGACCCAGACGGTGAACCACCTTTATGCAGGACTGTCAAAACAGATTTCCTAATCCTCCCTTGCAAATCTGGCTACCAGTACATTATCGGGAGGCCGACATTGGGCAAGCTTGGGGCAGTAACCTCAACGGTTCACCTGAAAATGAAGTTCCACAATTTAGAGAATAAGGTTGTGACCCTCAAGGCAGATCTGGACGTCGCGCATAGATGTTACTACATGAGCCTCAAAGATGAAAAAGAGGCTACGGAAATAAGAAAACCCTACGGGGAATCCGGGAGAAAAGCTGAAATAAACTTGGCTGACTTAGATGCCAGATATGATCCGTACAATGAGGAAGAGGAGGAGAATTCCGCCCTCGCGAAGGAACTCAAAAAGCGCATGAAGAGGCCCGAACCAGATGGCGCCTTCACCTCCATCCAGTTAGGAGAAGACCCCACTAAGACTATCAAGATAGGCTCCGACCTCCCCGAGGAGGTCAAAGAGAAGCTTACCATCTGCTTAAGGGAGAATGCGGACCTGTTTGCCTGGTCTGCAGCTGACATGCCAGGGATACCACCCGAGGTAGCCTGTCACCACCTGGCCGTTAATCCCGACACCAAGTGGCTCGCCCAGAGAAGAAGAGTCCAGAAGGGAGAGAAAGCCGAAGCCGCTGTGAAGACTGTGAAGGACCTCGTGGAGGCAAATTTCGTTAAAGAAATTAAGTACACCACCTGGCTGTCAAACGTAGTCCTTGTGAAGAAATCTAACGGGAAATGGAGAATGTGCGTCGACTATACTGATCTCAACAAAGCATGTCCCAAAGACGCTTTCCCCGTCCCTAGCGTGGACAAGTTAGTCGATAGCGCCTCAGGTTTCCGTTTATTATCTTTCATGGACGCATACTCGGGCCACAACCAAATCCCGATGTTCCCGCCCGATCAGGAGAAAACGGCGTTTATGACAGAACAGGGGAAGTATTGTTATCGCGTGATGCCGTTTGGACTCAAGACCGCCAGGGCGACCTACCAAAGAATGATGAATAAAATCTTCAAAAATCAAATCGGCCGGAAAATCGAAGTATACCTAGACGACATGATAGTAAAAAGCAAAAGCGACCTAGATCACCCCAGGGAACTGACAGAAGTGTTTTCTGAAATCCGGAAGAACAATATGAGATTGAACCCAGAGAAGTGCACTTTTGGAGTCCGTGCAGGGAAGTTCCTCGGTTTCTATCTCACTGAGAGAGGCATCGAGGCCAATCCAGACAAATGCAGGGCCGTAACCGAGATGGCATCGCCCACCACAAAGAAAGAAATTCAGAAGCTCACCAGAATGATAGCAGCGCTGTCCCAATTCATTTCAAAAGCATCCCACAAGTCCCTGCCTTTGTTCAAACTCCTTAAGAAGGAGACGGGTTTTGAGTGGACCACCGAGCAAGAGCAGGCACTAAGCCTTTTGAAAGAGACCCTCTCCGAACCACCCATTTTGACACGTCTCGAGGAAGGGGAAACATTATACTTATACCTCGCTGTGGCCGATGAAGCATTGAGCGCAGTGCTCATTAGGGAAACCAACGCGGGCCAGAGGCCGGTATACTATGTCAGTAAGGCTTTACAGGGACCCGAGTTAAGATACCAAAAAGTGGAGAAGGTCGCCCTGGCAGTCGTGATCGCATCCAGGCGCCTTCGGCCATATTTTGTGGCGCATCAAGTAGTGGTTCGAACCAATTAGCCCATTAGGCAAATATTACACCGTCCCGACCTAGCTGGAAGAATGATCAAGTGGGCGGTCGAGCTCTCAGAATTTGGGATCAAGTACGAAACAAGACCGGCCATGAAGGCTCAAATTTTGGCGGACTTCGTGGCTGAGATGACAATGATACCGCGCAAAGACAAAGCGAAAACGGCATGGACCATCCACGTGGATGCGTCCTCAAACAACAAAGGGAGTGGAGCCGGGTTGATACTTGAAAACTCAGAAGGACTCATGGTGGAGGTGTCCCTGACCTTTTCGTTCTCCACATCCAACAATCAAGCGGAGTACGAGGCTTGCATAGCCGGTCTACAGCTGGCCAAAGATTTTGGCGCCACGCAACTTGAGCTCTACACCGACTCACTGTTGGTCGTCTCGCAGATCAACACAGCATTTGGAACCTATGATACGGTGCTGTAGAAATATCTTGCCAAGGTACGTGAACTCCTTGGATGGTTTAATAAGGCAGAGGTGAAACACGTACCCAGGGGAGAAAATACCAGGGCTGATATACTCTCCAAGCTGGCCAGCACCAGGACACCAGGGAACCTTCGGAGCGTCATTCAAGAAACTCTGTCTAGTCCCAGAATCCTCCTAAGCAATGGATCGCATACCTCCGTTCTCACCATCGAGGCGAGCCAGAACTGGATAACCCCAATCCGTTAGTATATTCTCGAGGGGCAAGAGCCCGCCAACGCCAAAGAAGCAGCTTCCGTGAGGAGGCGCGCAGCATCATACTCGGTCATCGAAGGATGACTTTTCCGTAGGGGCTTCTCTATTCCTGTATTAAAATGTGTAGAAGGATCAGAAGCAGATTACATGCTCACAGAAATCCACGAGGGGATCTGTGGACAACACTTGGGAGGACGAGCCCTCGCGGCAAAAGCACTCAGGGCGGGTTATTATTGGCCAACCATGAATGAGGATTCGCAGAATCATGTAAAGAAATGTGAGAAATGCCAAAGGTACGCTGACGTGCATGTCGCCCCCTCCTCTGAACTGACATACCTAAGCTCTCCCTGGCCTTTTGCTTGGTGGGGAATCGACCTTCTAGGTCCCTTCCCGCCTGGCCCAGGGCAGGTAAAGTACTTAATCGTCGCGGTCGATTACTTTACCAAATGGATCGAAGCTGAGCCCTTGACCACGATCACGGCGAAAAATTGTATGAAATTCTTCAAGAAAAGTATCATGACCAGATTCGGCATACCGGAGGTGGTCATCACCGACAACGGCACGCAATTTGCGGACAAAGGTTTCAGACAACTAATGGCCGACCTGGGCATCAAACAGCGTTTCACGTCAGTGGAACACCCCCAGACCAATGGACAAGCCAAAGCAGCAAACAGAGTATTTTTAAGAGGTTTAAAGAGGAGGCTTGACGAAGCAAAAGGCTGCTGGCCGGAAGAGCTACCTTATGTCCTATGGGCCTACAGAACCACCCCTCACTCGTCGATAGGTGAGTCGCCCTTCCGGATGGCATACGGGACAGAGGCGGTCATACCCGTCGAGATCGGAGAGTTGAACTGGAGAACCAAGAACCCAAACCCCCCGGAGACAAATGATCAAAGACTCCGCGAGGAGCTGGACTTCGTCGAGGAAGTCAGAAGCCAAGCTGCACTAAAGGATCTGGTGATCAAACAAAAGATGGCTGCAAGATTTAACGACAAAGTGGTTCCCAGAACCTTAGGGGTCGGTGACCTAGTTCTACGAAGGGCAGACATAGGTTTGAAAAACAGGTCCCAAGGGAAGTTAGCTCCAAATTGAGAAGGTCCATACAGAATAATTGCGGAAACCGGAAACAGAGCTTTCGAGTTGGAAACTCTGGGCAAGGAGCCAATACCGAGAACTTGGAACACAGATAAGCTAAGGAAGTTCATTGTGTGAACAAAGACAAAAAAGAAATGTTAAACCAATGTAACAACTTGGGAAGTTACTAAACGAAACGAAATTGTACTCTTGTAATTCAAAAGACATCACGTTACGATTACAAGTTCTACTCTGACTCACTGCCGCTTACCAGAGCCTGCACGGTTCGGAATATTGTTTCACAAATCACAGCTGTCGCGTCAGCACCATAGAAAAAACCAAGAGAAATGGGCGCCCAATACAGAAGCAGCCAGCGCCCAGGAGGGCGCCTGGCAGGGCACCTATAAGGAGCAACCAGCACCCATGAGGGCGCCTGGCAAAAAGCGCTCTAAAAACCAAGTCCCGACTCAAACAACAGGCGACCAGGCAACCAGGCAGAACCAAGCGTGAGTCAACCTGCTCGGTTCACGAAGCGGCATATCGAAAAGGTCGCAACCTCTAATGGGTGAGTTAAATTCGGATAGAATCCGATAAACTCCTGTTAGAGTCCCTAGATGGGCAAAGTGGCGTCGCAAGATGTCACTAGAGATTGTCACAACCTCGAAGCGGCATATCGAAAAGGTCGCAACCTCTAATGGGTGAGTTAAATTCGGATAGAATCCGATAAACTCCTGTTAGAGTCCCTAGATGGGCAAAGTGGCGTCGCAAGATGTCACTAGAGGTTGTCACAACCTCGAAGCGGCATATCGAAAAGGTCGCAACCTCTAATGGGTGAGTTAAATTCGGATAGAATCCGATAAACTCCTGTTAGAGTCCCAAGATGGGCAAAGTGGCGTCGCAAGATGTCACTAGAGGTTGTCACAACCTCGAAGCGGCATATCGAAAAGGTCGCAACCTCTAATGGGTGAGTTAAATTCGGATAGAATCCGATAAACTCCTGTTAGAGTTCCTAGATGGGCGAAGCAGCGTCGCAAGTGTCACAACCTCTAGTGAGGAATTTAAATCGGACCGATTCTGATAAGCTCCTGACGGAGATAACATTGCCACGAGACGATAGGAGGCGATACGTTCAGAAGCGTGAAAAATAGGCAAGACAAAGAAAACGTGGATATAACGTAAAATCATCAGTTTAGCTCCATAGGACAAAAAGAAATTACAAATCAAGAACAACTGAACGTCTGAACAAAGAAGCTAGGAAATCCGCCCGGAAGTTACCTCAATGAATCAGAAGCTGCAAAGACTAGCGGGAACGTCAATGATGGATGGTAAGAGCAACTCCCCTCAGCACCAAGCAATCCCTAAAAAATTTATAGGTGAGAAGGCAGGTCAAAAATCAGGAGGAAACGGCAAAAATAAAATAGAGTGCTAGGCACAAGCCCACGCAAAACCTGCACCCATAGGAGCAGCCAGCGCCCAGGAGGGCGCCTGGCAGGGCGCCAATCAAGGCAGCCGGCACCCATGAGGGGGCCTGGCAGTAGAGCTGGTAAAATGGGCCGGGCCCGCCGGGCCGGGCCGGGTTAGCCCGAAAAATGGGATGGCTTGGGCCGAAAGAATTGAGCCCGTTTTTACATCCGGGCTTTTTAGCCCGGTCTGCAAAAGCCCGAGCCCGTGTCGGGCTAGCCCGACCGGGCCATGGGTAGCCCGCAAGATAAACACGGTTAGCATCTGCTTTTACAACCAAATATAAACACTTGTGAGTTGTTGTGATTCCCGAACAAAATAAATGAAGCAATACAAAAAATAATTCCAAGGGCTTTAATTACCAATATCTGAAGCATGGTCGGTTCGAATAAATAGATCTTGACCACTTTGTGAAAGTCTCAAATCATTAAGATCACCAAACCAGATTGAACAACCAGTGCGTGATTCTGAGTCTAAGTATGTATACGCTGTGCATGAACAATTCAACAAGCATATGTCCTTGCAATCATCAAGAGTCATGTTTTCATTTATCCATGAATTGGTAGTATCTGGAAATCTCATGCCAACATGTTTATGAAGAAGCACTGCTGCATTTTCTGGTTTAGGGTGTTTGTTTTCATGGCTGATCGCTTTCACTTGCAAGTTAACATCTTGGCTCGGTAGAAAAAAAAATGCTGGTAACTTAAAGTTATAACTTTCGTTATATACCGATGATTAGACCAATTACAAGGTGGCCATTTTATGCATTTCTAAAAAATCGCGGATAATGCGGGCTAGCTCGAAAAGCCCGCAGCCCGCATAGGGCCGGGCTTGGGCCATAAAGGGTGAGCCCGGATTTCAATCTGGGCTTTTTAGCTCGACCCTTAAAAGCCCGAGCCCGTAGAGGGCCGGCCCGATATGGGCCGGGTAGCCCGTTTTGCCAGCTCTACCTGGCAGGAGGGCACTGTCAACAACGTAAGTACACGGTAACGAACAACAAATACTTACCAAGAAGAAAAGACATTGAAACAAGTGGAGTCTACTCCTTCCTCCTTAAAGAAGGCGCTCCAATGATGGATTGGTCCCCTACTTTCGAAACAAGAAAATGTGAAACGCAAGACAAATACCCGCCTACTCATGGGAGTTAGCATTTCACCCAATGCCCCAGGTCTGGCAAATCGACTTGGTCCATATCCACGACGTAGAAGCCCAATACGCCTGTCACCTTAAGAAATGCTCAAAAACACAAAAAAGACAAAATGAGTAGTGAAAAAGAAAGCAAGTGCCAAGCACCCGTCTACACAACCAGCGCCCATGAGGGCGCCTGGCGGGGCGCCAATGAGGCAGCCAGCGCCCAGGAGGGCGCCTGGCAGGGCGCCAGTCAAGGCAGCCAGCGCTCATAAGGGCGCCTGGCAGGGCACCAATGAGGCAGCCAGCGCCCATGAGGGCGCCTGGCAGGGCGCCAGTCAAGGCAACCAGCGCCTGGCAGGGCGCCAGTCAAGGCAGCCAGCGCCCATAAGGGCGCCTGGCAGGGCACCAATGAGGAAGCCAGCGCCCATGAGGGCGCCTGGCAAGGCGCCAGTCAAGGCAACCAGCGCCCATGCGGGCGCCTGGCAGGAGCAAGCAACTCCCAGCAGAGGGGCGCCTGGCAGGGGGCAGTCGGAAAGCAGACCCTTCGCGGCAGGGTGGTCAACACTATGCAGTAAGACGCCCACGAGAGCACCGAACCTTAACCCGCCAAATCTGCTCCATGATAGGCCATCCAGCACACGCTAGGAGGGAACGACGCCCAAGGCACCCAAGAGGGCGCCAACCTCAGAGCGCTCGACACAAAGTGACGCCAACACCAGGATACGTCACCCTAGCTTGGTACCAGGTACAAGAATTACACTGAAGGAGGTGTGAGTCTCAGCCGCGACCAAATAATCTCGAACGACCTGTCAGGACAAACGAAGCAACGCTCAGAAAAAATTTCTCCTATGACAGAACCCGGCCGCTACAAAGGCAGTGTCTCGCATAACCTTAGGGAGCCGGCAAACTGACAAAAAAACCTTCAAGCCAAGACCATCCTCCGGAATAATCTCGGCTTGGTGGGCAACTGTTCTGGAGTCAACTAGAGGGTCCCATTAGCAAAACCAGGAGGTGCACTTAGCAAGTAATATGGATCAGCCCAACCAATTCAGCCCATATCCACCTCATGCGAGCCCAACGAGCTTGGACGGTCAAGATCGACTCTACCCATCCGACGATCCACAAGAGGGCATGATTTCCTATAAATACAGGCAAACTTTGCCCTTAAAAAGGTTGAATCTCTAATCCTTAGTACCTTCACTCTTATATTCTATATACTGACTTGAGCGTCGGAGTGGCTTGCAGGTACCCCCCGGGGGCTCGTTGACCTCCCGTCAGGACTGCAAGAGACCTGACCTCCTGTCAGGACAGCAAGAGACCTACCAACAACAGACGACCAAAAAAGTTGCTCGGTACAGAACAAAAATAATTTCTTTGATATTGGCCCCATCGTATGAGGCCATATCCATATTTAATTAGGTGTTCAAGGGATTAATGGAAATCCCTACAACCTTAATGATACCCTACAACCCGAATATAGCCCAAACACCATCCCCCGTACCTGGTGTGACGTCCTCGTACGAAACAAAATTAAATGAAATATCGGCAGTCCACATAACGAACGAGCCCATATTTAACTATTCAATAGCAGGTTCATAGAATTAATGAAATATCTCTGTAAAATTACGCATAGTTTAAAAACTAGTGTTAAATATTTAAAAAATGTTATGGATAAAAAATAGCGTTAAAAGGACACAAAAAGAATGACCGAAAAAAATTCTCACCGATACAACAGAGTGACGTCATATTCGTCGTACCATGCGAACGAGTAGTGCTTACGAAGTTTACGACCATAGGAATCAAAAATGACATTATTCGGAACGACAACCATAGCGCCCAGTATTTAAAAAAAAAGCTTTACTGGTTCCAAATCACAAGTGACCAAGTGTAACACCCCGGTTTTTCTTACATAGAAAATACCAAGATATACAGCATAGCATACATCAGAGATAACTTCCTGTCATTAGATATTGAACACAAACTAAAACTTGATAAAAATTCATCAAGTGATCCCTCATAGCAATAATAAACCTCCCATCATCCTAGTATTCAATATCCAATACAGAAATAGCGGAAATGATTTATAACTTCTAATATCAATACAAGTCATAACATCGAAATTACAAAGACGACTGGGAAAACTCAGCATAAGAATATAAACTAAAACTTCAACATCTCCTTGGGACACCACGACTAGCTATGCCTCTTCGCCTTTGCATTTCCCTGTTCCTCTGTAAAAACCACAATTATAAAGGGTGAGATAAACATTATCTCAGTGAGTCCTATCGAGACCCCTTAATAACTCTCTCAGTTCATTATGCCTCTTTTTAACTCGTAGCCCTAATAAGCGACTACGTGAAACCTCTTCTTACATTGTTTAGCATATCACCGAGAACCATTTTCTATTCCCGGTGAACCCATTCCACTGACCATTTTCTATCAAGCGGATTGACCATTTTCTATCAAGCGGATTGACCCTTTTCTATCGAACGGATTCCACATGGGCCTAGGTTCATAGGGCTCATGACTTCCCCTCCCCTAGTACACTAACCTCTTTATTAGGGTCGTCACCCTAGACCTTTATTTATATAATTTATATAAATACACCCGCATTGGGCCATCTCTATAGCATAACCTCGACCTCAACCTCAAGCGACATTTTAGTCCGTTTTATCCTTTCATGACATTATCTCACTCGTGCTTACTAACTTTTATTAACATAACATAGAACATCCTCATCATATCAACAAAACATAACAGAATCACAATCAACATCAACACATAGGGTTGGGGAAGGATTAGAATGGGTTTTGGAATCAATTAGGAAGGCTTTGGACACATTTTAAAATCTGGGACAGAAAGATCAGCACGGGTCGTGCCAAAATCAGCACGGGTCGTGCTGACTTATCAGCATTTAAAATCTGGGACAGAAAGATCAGCACGGGTCGTGCCAAAATCAGCAAGGGTCGTGCTGACTTATCAGCATTTAAAATCTGAGACAGAAAGATCAGCACGGGTCGTGCTGACTTATCAGCATTTAAAATCTGGGACAGAAAGATCAGCACGGGTCGTGCCAAAATCAGCACGGGTTGTGCTGTCTTATTGGTGTGATATTTTATATGCAAGTATACATAGTCACACAAGTAATAAAGTGATAAGAAAGGTCGAACCCACAGGGATTATGTATTGTAAATTTTTGTAGTTCAAAGTGTACACTTAGTGTGTCTACACTATTCAGTATTTTTGGTTTGGAATTTTCAAAGTAAGTAAAAATAGTAATAAGCAATAAAATGTGTGAGAAATCAGTGGAAAAAGTAGTTGAGATATTTTCACCAAGTACTTTACTTCTAAGTGTTTTAATGGAGTATGTAGTGTGGGAACACTGGATGTAGGTGCATCAGTTTGTGCCTTTCAGCACTTCTCTTTAGAGTTTCATTACAAGCTCTTATGATCTTTGTTTTTTACAGTAAAGAAATGTTTGTCAATTCCTCCCTTACCTCCTAACAATGATCCAAGGTGCTAAATAGGTTCACTCTTGTAATTTTATTATCCTAAGGACTATGCTATCCTATGTCTAGGTTTTAGCATGTATTTAACAAACTTTCCTTTATTAAATACTTGTCCCTATTAACTCTTGAGTTCATAAATGTAGCCCATGTCTGCTGCTACAAGTTTTACCTATTCTAAAGTGATCAATTCCAGAATAAGTTGAAAGAAGTATTATGCAAGAGTTTAAAGTGTTTACACTACATAAACCATAATAACATATTTAGAAGTTCATTACAAGGTTAGAACATCTCAAGTTAAGGGAATTTAGCTCATGTTACTCATGTTATAAAGCAAAGAATATGCAAGGAACATAAGTAAATGAATAATAAAGCAAAAGAACTTAAAAGAGTAGAGATTACTTGAATAGAAGATCTTTTGCATTAAGTTCCCAAGTTGAAGTACAATAAAGATTTCTTACACGAATTTCTTCAAAGTAGAAGTGAAGGGAATGGTTGTCAAACACTTCCTCACCTTCCTCTCCTTAGAAACTTGAAATGAAAATAAACTAAACCTAAACTAAGCGAAAAGATGAAGGATTTAAAGATGTGAAAGATGATATATTGATTAGTGAAGATATGGCTTCTATTTATAGGCTTGAAAGCTTTCCTCTTGCAAGGGGTTTCCTTTGGCGTGAAAGATCAGCTGAGGGGACCGAACATGGTTAGTTTGTTGACAACCAATCAAGCAAGCTGCACAGGTTTGGTCGCTTGCATGCATAACAAAAGATGAGGTCCATTGAAGAAGTGCCACATGTCTTTTAGATAAGTTTAGTCTTGCAACTTGATTTTTATGTGTATCGCCGACTTCTGCAAGTGGCTCAGCTCTAGGTGACTAGGTATGACGTCACAAATCAAGTGTGGAAGCATTGAAATGGTCTTTGGATGTTTTGGTATAAACTGCAGAATTTAGCAGGTGTTGGCAGTGTTTCCACTCCTAGTGTTTCCACTCCTGGTGTTGGCAGTGTTTCCACTCCTGCAGTAGCTGCACTGAACAAAAACATCAAACCTAACAAGATTTGTGCATTTTGCCTAGATCATTGCCCTTTATCCATTTGAATATTTAAAATGTTATTCCTTGATAAATAAGCTATAAATATATATAAATGTTCTGGAAAATAAGCAATAACTCAAGTTTAATTGTATGAATAACTCTATAAAATAGAGTTATCACACCCCCAAACTTAAATTGTTGCTTGTCCTCAAGCAACGACAAGAAACAAAAACACAAGACTTATATAATTATGAAGACATCTCAACTCATGTTTTTCAAGAAGTGTTTGAAGTGTATTGTAATGAGCCTTTCTCTTTTGGTGCTTTTTCTTCCATGCCCTTGCTTTAAAACATTCAGAGTTATAAAAACTCATTTGTGTGAGTGTGTGGCCCATTGATTTTCTAATTGGTTCCATAACTGAACAAAGAGTTTTTCCTTAGCTTTTTGAAAAAGATGGAACTCTTTTGGTCACTCTTAGAGATTTTTCAAAATATGGCCGAGACTAACAATTTCTTCAAGTATTTAGGGGACTCTTAAGCACAACAAAGGGCTTTTGGTGTTCCAACTTGTTGAGCCAATACCTTATTTCTATTCTTGGTGTTTGATTTTTGATGATGTAATGCAGTGAGTGCAAAAACATCATTTTTGGATTGTAGGTTCACCTTATTTTGAGTGTAGGTGCCTTTTGATGTAGAATGGTGTTGGCACACTAAGTGTTGCCACACTTGAAACTCTTTGAGTATTTTTTGGTAGCGTACACTGCCCTCCTCACTGACCTCCACATGCATTTTCTTCTTTTTCTTGGTTTGTTTTTCTTTTTCTCTTTGAACTTTGTTCATTTTTTTCAAACCAAATTGCACTTAAGGGACAGGTTCAGTTTATATGACTCAGG